>LOEQ01000053.1:447528-465001 GCA_001685075.1 Bramus lutescens | reverse complement strand
TCTCTCTCTCTCTCTCTCTCTCTCTCTCTCTCTCACACACACACACACACAATCACACAATCTGAGTGGACCAGATTGCCCGTTCATGTCATCTGTGCCCCTAGATCCAGCTGCGTTTGAAATAAAATCTGAGCGAAAGTGTTTCTGTCCTTGAGCTGATACATTATTTTTTCACTTAAGCCATTTTGAGTGAGTCTCTTTCACCTGTCACCAATAAAGCCCTGGTTAATACCTAATCAGATCAAAGACTATTCCTGCAAGGGCATTTCCCTTTAAAGCCACCGTCTTGCAAAGCGATACTTACTGAAAAGTAGTTTTAGAGACTTGGTGAGATAACCCGTGGTACCAATGTAACAACAAAGTCATCTCGTTACTTTACTAGAACTGGGAGTGGGGAGATTATTCTGTTTGATCCTGATTGTTCACTGGATTTGATTGTGAATGGCCGTTCCTAAACTTGGGTCAACCCTGTCTCAGATGGTGAGGATGAACCGATGAGGATGCCAGGGAGGATGGGTGGCATCTCAGATGGTGAGGATGAACTGATGAGGATGCCAGGGAGGATGGGTGGTGCACACTCTTTGAATTTGTGCTTTGCTTTTCAAGGTGAATAGGAGAGACTTGATTTGCATAAATGAGTTGTAGTATAAAATACCAACCTCATTATCTTTGGTCATACTTTAAAGATAACAGCAGGTCCCCTGGCCTCTTTTGCTTAGAGAGCCATATGGACTCCATTTCCTCCCTGTCTTAATGGGAGAATTCATATTCCCATTTCACAAAAATGAAGAGCGAGGCTTACTGAAATTCTGAACAGCTCTCCGTCAAACTGCACATATGTTAAGATGCAAGATAGTGTATGGTATTACCGAGTAAAAAGAGCCCAGAGATAAATGGGGCCAGCTGAGAGCAGTTTATACCATACAGGAGGGGCGGATGAAACAAAAATGGTTTCTTAACCAGGATCACAGAGCCCAGGTGAGCTAAATAACAGAGGGGCAAGGCCCTAGCACAGAAGCCTTTCTTGTGCAGCTGTCAGTGGGCTAGCAACTCACCCCAATCTAGAGCCAGTCTCTAGCTCTGTGGGTGCTATCATTGTGTATATGACCTGAGCTGCGAGTCGGGGGCAGGGGATGCCATGGTTCCTGGCTCCAGATTCTTCCAAAGAAGAGGTTCTTCACCCCCTAGAGAGGTTTACTGCATCCAGGAAATTTAATCCTCCCAAATAGTTGGGCAGGCCCTGGAGATAATAAAGAAAAAAGGTAACAGAGTGGATCTACAAAGCCTTTAATACACACCATTAAAGGGTAATGGGAAAATCGATGGGCCTATACAACAGGGTCACCCCAATTGCCAGTAGCTGTCATTAATGGGACACTATAAGATGGCTGGGCAAGGTCCTAGCACCAGGGCCCCAGGTGACCTATTCAGAGCTCAAATGGTTTTGTGTGCTTTCCAGCTTCTCACTTGAGCTAGAACACAGGGAGATCTCTCTCTCTCTCTCTCTCTCTCTCTCTCTCTTTCTCTCAGGCATACTCCACCCTCCCAACTTTCGCCAAGTGACTTAATAATCACTGTCATGTATTGATTAGTTTCTATGGGCCATGCTGTAGGCCAAGAGCTTTCTGAATTGTTACATTTAATCCTTACAAAAACTTTATTAATCATTTCCTGTCACCATAGTTTACATGTAACATGTATGTAAAGTGAGGCCCAGAGAGGTGGGTTGCCCTTGAGTTGGCCAGGAGATGAGATAGATAGCTTGGCACAGGACAGAAGATATGGAAAAGCTGGAAAGGGCCTCATAGAACACACAGCCTGACCCCTCAGGACAGAAATGGGATGGCTTTTCACAGCTTGGACTTCCACGCTGGGTCAGTGGATGATGGGAAATTATAAAGCAGATGTCTACCATCTAGTTCTGTGTTCGTTGTCCCCATTACATCATCTGATCAACCCCATCCACAGAGCACGCACTCCACTGGCTTTGGGACTTCAGAGTCATTTGTTGTAATTAAAGGGATGGCCATTTAGGAATTGTTACAATTCAATGCAAAATCACTGAAGTCACTCTGTGTTCTGGGTGTGTAGGTGCTAAAGGGCGAGAGTGGCTATTGTTCCTAAAAACCTACATCATCTGGCCAAGGAGAGAAACGCACACAGACCGAAAACAACCTTGGAATAATTCTTGGATGACAAATCAATGCATGGGAGAGTATGTGATGCCAGCCGTGGACACGGAGCAGCAAGGAGCTAGAAATCAAGGGAGGGAGGGTCGGCCTCCGGAGGCCTGTGAAGGTGAAGGTTTTGAAGTCAGCTGTTAAAGGATGGAAGGGCTTGGATTAGAGGGAATGAGCAAGGGGAACCTAACGGGGACACTGCATGGGCCAAGCCGTGGTGGCTGGAAAGAACAGACTACGTATAACACGGTGGTTCTGCCAAATGGAGAATCCACAGTGTGGAAACGGGTTGGTTTATGTGGCAAGGGTTTGACACTGTGTGGGGTCAAGGCTGCACAGTGTTGAAGGGCACACTCAAGATGACAGCAGTGGGTTTAGAACAGTAGTTCTCAACCTGTGGGTCATGAGTCAGCTATCCTGCTTATCAGTCATTTAGATTATGATTCATAAGAAGTAGAAAAATTACAGTTATGAAGTAGCAAGGAAAATAATTTGTTGTGGGAACTTCTTCAGCCAATAGCCTTTTAGATACGGGCCCGTTTTGGGTGTGGTGTCAGGTACTATAAGTACAGACAGGAAGCGTGTGTAGGTCCCTTTCTGCTGGATTCAGTTCCCAGTTCCCAGTGCACACAGAGGACTGTGGATCACTACCCTTACTGTGAGTTTATCCCCAAATAAAAAAACCTTTGTTATACTCCATCCCAGGCTACTGTGGAACTCTTTGATATGCCTACAATAATTTTGTGGCCAGGGGTCACAACAATATGAGGACCTGTATTGAAGGGTTGCAGCATTAGGAAGACTGAGAACCACTGGTTTGGAAAGAAACAAAGGATAATAGATATCTTAGAAGTATGAGGACCAGGTGACTGGATTCTTGTCTAGGTAGAGGGAAGTTTTGAAATCATGAAATAGAGGTGGTGGTAGGGGCTGGTATGAGTGCCGGGAAGCAGCTAAAGGATGAACCGGGCTGCAGTGGCTGGGTGGGGCTCCTGGTTTTGGTGTAAGGGCTGAGGGAGAAAGACATTTGAGGGAATCTCTCTGGATTCTCTGTAGGCAAGCTGGCCAGCATGTGAGGGGGTGGGAAGAGGCAGGTCACTCAGGACAAAGGACAGAAGGCCAAATATAGGAAGGACCATAGGTAATGGCAATTGTTAAAATAGCTGTTTTCTCTTGAAGACTACTCCATCTGGGTAAAAGAAACCACCACGGTGGCTCCTCCCATGTATCTCCTCCCCTTTGAACCAACTCAGGGTACTGTGCTATGGGCCGTGTGAAGGGTTAGGGCTCTGTCTAGCAGACTCCAAGCTTGGATATCAGTCCCGGCTGACTTTGCCAGCCTAGAATCCTGGATGCCTCATGTAAGGGCAATAAAGAGAAGGTAAAGCTATCCTCAGCAACACTGAGATGACATGTGGGGCTTGTATAGTGTTTGCTTGGGTTCCTAACACATACACGCTAAGTTCATATTAACTACCCTTTTCACTAAACCAATTTCAGCACAGCATATAGGTCAAGTTCCCAGCGTACCAGCAAGAGTTAGGACTCAGCTGTGTGGGAACTGGGAAAAGACTGTTTGATGGGATGGGGGGGGCAGGGGGAGGGAGAGAGAGAGACAGCGAGATAGAGACAGAGAGACAGGGAGAGATTATGTTTGAGCCTGCAGCTTGTCCCTCCCCGTCTCTGAGGCTTTCAGATGAGTGGATAGCCTCCTGTCTGCCTTCCAAAGGGTGAGGGGGGATTGTCATTCTCTGGGATCTCTGCAGACCTAGACAGCCAAAGCTCAGGGAAGCATCTAGAAGTCTGCTGTTAGCAGTGCTAGAGGTGACCCAAATGCAAGCTGTGGTCCACTGACAGCTTCTGGGTGAGGGTCCCTGCTTGTGTCGTCACAGCAGCATGATGACAGGGAGCTTACCATCTCCTGCTTCCTGGTGATAAGTCTGCCCCAGCCTTGTGGGCCTTTCAGAAAAAGGAGGAGCAAGGGGAGGAAAGGAAGGAAGGAAAGCAGACAGCAGATGAGGGATCTGGTGGCAGGGGCCAGAAGGATACTGAGGGAGGAAGGAAGAAAAGATGTTAGCTGGAGGGGGTGTGGTGGTACGCTGGGCTGAGACAGCCTGAGCTGGCTCCCTCTGCAGTACAGTTGCACTGGGTTATTAACAGGAAGAAGAATGGGCCTCTGTATCTCAGCGGAGCAGGGCAAGAGTCATCAGCAGACGTTATTAAAATCCTTTCCTCCCCAGTGAAAGACACTTATCACTCTTCATCAGCATGGCTTGCTCTTTCTGAAAGGGAAAATCATCCTAACAGGTGGGGACTGTCTGTTCACTCCTGGAAGAGACTAAGGATGCTTCCTGCTAACCCAAGAACCTGCCTGGGACTCACAGTGTTCCCCAGATTGGCAGGGAGGGTCTTGAGACCACCAGGGTCCTGGCCTGTATGCAAGAGAGAATCTGCTGCAGGGACTGTCCAAATGGCTGTGGTGGGGACTGCAGCCAGATGCAGCTGTGCCAGTGATGGCTAACTACTGCAGAGAAACGTTGGGGCTCGTACTGCAGTGAGTCTGCAGGGGCAGGGCCTGGTCTGAGACGCAGCCTCCTTCCTGATATCCCTGTACCCGCTGTCTTCCTTCCTTCTTCACTGTGGCTTCTGTCTCACCACAGCCATGTGGCCAAGCCACGCTTTCAGACAAATGCCCACTGCAAATGGCTAAAGTTCCCAACCAGTCCAGTGATCCGGCCTAACACATAGACAGGTACTCAAAGCCCCAAGCCACCTTCCAGGCTGCTTCTGCCTCTCTGTCGGGCTGCAGGCTGGCAGCAGGGTAGATGACTCTTCCTCCAACTATAGCTGCCCTGCCTGGGCAGCCTTCCTCCCTGTTTCCACCAGGTGATCCACTTAATGGGCTAGCTCAAGCGTCCCCTCCTGGGAAAGCCCTCCCTGCCCTCTCCAGGCGGAACTAATTACTCCATCTCATGGTTCCAGTACAAAGGCTCCTGCTCTAACAATGGCCATGCTCTCTGCTCTGTTATCCTTGTTGGTGTCTGCGTCTCCTCGTTACACACAAGCAGAGGAAGAGGACTTGGCATAATTTTTGTTTGTAAGGAACAGGGTCTCCCTAGGTAGTAGTAAGGGGCTTGTGCATAAACTGGAGTACTGGATTCCCAGCACCCACTTAAAAAGCCAGTTACCTGTAATTCCAGTGCCAGGAGGCAGAGACAACAGGACCTTGGGACCTGGGGGCTGGACTGATTGGTGGGCACCAGACTAATGAGAGACTTTGTCTCAAAAATAAGGCAGAGGAGTGACTGGCCAAGGCATGTGACCTTGACCTCTGGCTTCCACAGTTATCCACAGGTGTACACCAATGCATGCATGTGTGTGTGCATGTGCTCTCTTCCTCCCCTCCCCTCCCCTCCACTCATGCATGCACTCCCCTCAAAACAAAACAAACAACAGCCAGAACTCTGGGGCCTTAATGTATATTATTTCACATGCTCTTCAGCTCATTCGGCAGCCAAGAAAAGCAAGGCTTGGAGAAGTCACAGGACCCATCCAAGAACATGTGTTAAGTAAGGGGCAGAACTGTATTGTCTGAGTGTGATAAAGATTCATTGGCTGACTAATCCAGCCTGTTGCCATTTCACCAAACCTGGTGTCAGCTGCCCATCAGAGAAGCTAGTGGAGGGTCTGGCACCTGAGCCAGCTGTCATCAACTCCTGCCTTTCTGGTCTCTGTGAGCTCAGGTTTCTTTGCTCTGGGGTGTCACATGGGTGCTGGGAGTCTATTGTCACTTTTTCAAAGAGAAGAGGTAGGGCCTGAGAAAAAAAGTCTGTGTCACTGTCCCAGAGATCAAACCTGTCACTAAATGCTCAGGCTTCCTCCATTCTACCAATCCCAACTGGCCACAACCTTCCTGCCCCCTCTCTCAGCCTCTGCTGTGTAATCCGTCTGATTTCTCTCCAGCAATGTGGTCCCCAGCGTTCCACAGGCCCAGCCAAGCCTTGGAAAACCTGCGCACAACAGCATTCGTGTTTCTGCCTCCAGGTCCCAGGCAACCTGAAGAGGACAGAGCCCTGGGCAGTTGTCAGCATCTTTTTCCACTGGGGGACTGAGAAACGGCTTCTCTCTAACTCCCAGTTTTGAAGACCAATCCCAATTTTACAACCTTGTAAACCATGTAACCACAGCAGTGATCTCTCCACATTCTGTGGAGCCTACAATACCTAGTGGGAAGGTGAGCACTTAGGCAGATGTCTGGGGAAGGGACAACTAAAAATATTCCATGAGGACTGAAAGAGAAAGATGGCTCTGCCAAATAAAAGCGTTTGGTGTGCAAGACTGACCGCTGGGTTTAGTCCCTGGAACTCGCAGCAGAAGGAGAGAACAGACTTCTGAAAGTTGCCTTCCTGTGTGTACATCATAAACAACAATAATAAATAAAAATGCAGTTCCAAAAAGCATATTTTCATGCACCTTCAAGATGAACTTTCTGTAAGGCTGGCTAACTTATCAGAGCTTCAACAGTTATGAAGGGTTTAGAGTGTTGCATGCTCGGAGCCTAATTATTTGGGGCCATCTTTTGACCTCTTGAGAACGATGGTCCCACTCGGTGCCACCTATGAGCTTTATGTTCACCAGGCAAATCATTTAGAACGTGCAGAGCACCAGGTTCCTTTGGAAAGTACTGACTTATCATGTAAGTAGTTTCCACTGATCCACAAGCTAAGAGTGTCACAGGCAGCATCCACGACCTAGGGCAGAGATCCCTGCTTGGCTGTAACCTGCCTCTCCGATGTTTCCACCCACCAATGTATTTGTAAAGTGTCTTGATTTATGACTCTCTTTGTTCAGTTTCTATAAAACCTTGACAAAACTTCTTCCATGTTGGGACATGAATTTGGGTTAACCTAAATCTGTGTTCCCAGGCTATAGTCCCTCCATATTTGATTCCAGATTATACTGTCTCATATCACCTTTTTTTTTATGAATGCCTTCTCAAATCTAGCATTTAACCCTAACGTATTACATCCTCCACCAACCCTTTTGCGCTTCCTCCCTCTGGCCTTCTCCATCTCTGTTGTGCCTCATCTCCCTGGACAGAACCTCTCCAACTGCCTTCACGCCTCAGTCCCTGGCACGAGCCCTGATGACCCCGCTCACCACGCCCTCAAGCCTTTGCATGCCGATTGTCCCCTGTTTTGGGAGACTAGGAAGAATTCGTCTCATTTCTATACCCACTCAACAACAGGTGGCCGAATCTTAGCTGTGTGATAGAGATGAACAAGGGAGCTGGTTCAGGGTCATCTGGTGGGGTGCATTCCATGGTGGGACAAGGCACAATGTTTCGTTCACCACTGTTTCTCCAGTGCCCAGAACGTGCTGAATAGAAAGGAGGGTCCACACGCTCTTGCTGGGTGAAGAAACACATGGGTGGCTGTTATTTGTCCTGTGCTTCGTTGCTGTTCATATCTCTAGCCATCGGCTTCTTTTCCTCCAGGAATCCCAATCCAGCTTTCCCATCAGGGGCCGTTTGTCTTCACCATCCGCAAGACCTCCNCTCCAGTATATTCACACTTCTCTCAGGGGCCCAGGGTTCCTGCTCATTTGTGGCTCTTGGCACAGCTGTCTCTCCTCTCCTCTTGTTTTCCAGGGTTCCCCTATCTTCCAACCTGCTCCACTCTCTACAAAGCCCTATACATCACAAGCTATTTCAGCAAAGGACTTGATTATCCCTTGGTAACCCCTGCCCTCATGACCCTCCCACCTTAACAGTAATGAGTTATCTATCACTTTGCCCATTCTCATTTGTTTTTCTACAAAGGGAGATGGCCCAAGAGTCCTGTGGATCACCATCACTAGGCATGCATGCTGGCTGGCGTCAACTGCTTGACAATTCCTTTTAAAAATGTATATTTAAGCAATTTTCTAAAAGGGAAAAACTTCTTTACCTTCTCACCCCGACTATTTACATAACTCAGTGACCTTTCGTGAAGTTTCCCTTTGTATACACATTACTTTCCTAGGCAGAAATCAACTTATCCGTCTTATTTCATACTCCACTGTGTTCACCTAACATTTTTTCTGAATATACTTTCTCAGGTATTGACACAATACTCAAATTTGTCACTTGCAATGGTTCTCTAACATTCTAACACATTAATGTTCTCTGTAGTTTAACCATTCCCCAGTTGTAGGGCATTTGGGTGTTTTCCAGGATTTTATTATTATGACTAGGGCAGCCACAAACATCATTTTGCAAATAGTTTGCATTTACTTTTCGGGTACCTCCATGGTATAGATAGTCCCAGAAGAGGGATTATTGGGTCAAAGGCCAGGAATGCTTTTATGGCTTTGGTTATGAGATGCCAGACTGTTCTCTAGAAAGACCGGGTTGATTTGCAAGTCTTCAGTCTCTGTGTTTGTGTTCTGGAGTCTCCTAATGATCTGCCAGGGGCTGTTTCAAATTTTCATGGCCTGCCTGGGACACCCAGCTCTCCTGACCCCCAGAGGTGATCTCACTGAGACCATCACACGCATGCCCTGGAGGCTCCCTGACTTCCTTTCATGTCACAATGTTTCCTTTCTGCTTCCAACATTTCTCTTTTCGTCCTGGCTCCCCTCCTGGTCTCTGAGGAACAGGTGTCCAGTTTCCTTCCCCAAACCTCCCTGCCTGCACAGCCGACCTCACTCCTTGCTCTGCTCTCCCTCAAGCCCCCACATCTCCCGTACTCCACCTCTCAGCATCCGTCTCACCCTCTCCTGCTGCAAACATTCTCTTCTCCCATTGTCCAAAAGCAGTGATGCCCCATTTCTCCCTGAGTTTCTTCCAATATCACGCATCTTTCTGAAAGAATAGTCCACCTGGGTCCTTTTCTACTTCATACCCAGTCTTTGCTCTCTCGTTCATAACCAGCACGCAGCTAAAGCGGCTGTCGTAAGGCCACCAATCCTTTTCTTAATCACCCAAACAAGTGACCCTTTATCTGTCATCATACCTACCACCATCCTCACTGACACATTCTCCTGCCCAGGTTTCCATAGTAGCACAATCTCCTTGGAGCTCTGTCAGTCTCACCCATATTGTATCGCTAAACGAATCTGTTCTTGGACCTTTTGCATTTTAAATGATCTCAGCTGCTCATTGTGTAGCAGCCAGGAGAATTGGGTAGGACAAATTTTATCCCCAGATGCCTGGTAAAGTATGACTAGTCTCAGCCCTGCCTTATAAATGTATTCTTCCTGCCACAGTGATGGGGAAAACCAGACCACAGCAACCAACACATGACATTTACGTGCAACATCTGATAAAGCTCACACTTTGATAGTTGTGAGAAATCAGTTCTTCCTCTCTTTTTGGATATAGGTAATAAAGAACGTGGACATAATTGCTATTGATATCATTTACAGCCTTTAAGGACTCTAGATTGAAAAACCACACAAAACACAGAATAGAGTGGACTTGAGGGAACCAACCCCAGGCCGAGGCCGAAAGCCGACTTTACTGGGTTTTCTGTTATATGAGTGTTTCTTGTATTATTTAAACCATAGTGTGTTTGGGTTTCTGTTACTTGCCATTGAAACACACAATCCTCATGGTTTTACCTTTATATTCTGCATTCTCTTGCTGTCAAGCATTCTGTAATCATATCTCACATGATTGCATTTGTATAGATGACTCTTTTATACCTCTTTCTAATAACTGTCTCCTCATTCTTAAGTTTGGCACCTCTAGCTTGTGGCCAGATAACTATACTTGGATGATTATGAGACTTTATTCTTAACATGGTTAATGCAGAAATTTTCAACATCACCCAAGTAAAACGAACTTCACTTCATCACTATATATCTGATTATTCAGTTACCCAAATTTGATACTCTCCTCCTATCCTTCTCTCTTTCATTGCCCACAGGTATGAACTATCATGACCTCAGTCAACTGTTGTGGGAAACAGGGATGGTTTCCCTTCCTGTAATATCAACCAATGTTTTGTTGTTCCCCTTTTGAGATGAAGCCTCGTGTAGCTTAGCCTAGTCTTGAACTTGGTATGTTTGAAGCTAACTTTAAACTTCTGATCCTTCTGTCTCCATTTCCCAAGTGCTGGAATTACCATGGCTTTATAATATCATTATTTAGGGGGAACTCTGAGTTATATAGCTATATTTTTGGAGTGTGAATGTGTGCTTAGGTCAGGATTAATATCAAATGTCTTTCTCTATCACTCTCTATTTGATTGATTGATTGATTGTCTCTCACCGACCCTGGGGCTCAATGGTTGGACTGACTGGCCAATAAATTCCAATGATCTACTTGTCCCTCCCTTGCCTAGCACCAATTACAGACATGTGTCACCAAACCTTGCTTTCTGCATGGGTGTTGGGGATTGAATTCAGATCCTCATGTTTATTCAGTGGGCACGTTACTGAACCCTGTTCCTGGTCAAGTCTGTGGTTTATTGAGGGCAATGGGAAGAAAGCATAAGATTGAGAAGCCCATGGGCCTGGGTTTCTGGGCTGGGTCTGTCATTAACTGGCTTCATGACCTTGAACAAGTCTTTTAACTCCCCTGGAATCTAGTACTTACTTACCAGAGAAACAAGTGAGTTAGGTTGTATTGTTAATTGAGGTGTGGCCCTCAATACATTTGTGTTGGATTCACCCTGAGTGGCTTTAAAGATACGAAGTTCCTGGCATTACTAAAACAGGATCTTTGGAGCCTGAGGGTCTGCAGCCAAACAAGCTCCCCAGGTGAGTCTTACTCCCAGATTGAAAACCTCCAGAATGTTCCCTTGCCTCTTTCTTTTCTAGGGGTTAAATAATAGTTTGAGTTAGCTGGAAGAGGCAAGTAGAGTGGATGAGTGAGTAGAGAGTGCGCTTTACCTCAGCAGAATGTCTCTGGAGAACAGAGGCCTTCTCACCATGGCTGAGTTGCTGGGTCACAGTCCTGGGGCCAGGTGCAGCCCATGCCCAACTGCTTGCTGCCTCCTTCTGTCCTTCCTCTATCCCATGGCCTCTCTCTTAGTCTGGTGTTTGCTTTTAATCCCTTCTTACCTACCCAATTCTTTTTTTCCTCCCTTCTCCTCTCCCTCCCTTTTATTGTCCCGAATCCCATTGCTACTTGGGCAAATACATCATTATGAATACATCCATTTGCACTTACCTAATATACTTCTCTTCCATGAAGTCTTTCCGGCTCCCTCAATCAGATGTAAACATTTCCTGCTCAGAACTCTCACAGCTCTTTGAATTTCTCTTATGCCATTAATCATATTTTGCTATGCAGTATTTCTAGGGCTATTCTATTGTATGCCCCTGGGGAAAAAGACTATTGTCTTCATCTCTGTGCTGCATTCTATAGGGCCTAGCATGGTGCCCTGTACTTGATGATAATACTTGACCTTCATTTAATATATATTAATCTGAGAAGTATTTGCATAAACATCAGAACAATGGCACTGAAGAAGTGGTTTCTAAACGGACTGATGAACAAATTCTTCCTTTTTCTGTCCTGTGTCCAGGAGGCAGGATTGTACAGAGGCAAGGACACTGACCTTGGAATTAACAGGACTGAATTGGAAACCTTGTTCTACTGTGTAAAATCTGGAGGTATTGGCAAATTGTTTAACTTTTCAGAACCATGATTTATGTACAAGGTTGTCACGAAATACCTTCTTTTCAGGGTTGGTGCTATTTAACTGCAATTACTTGTGGAAACACCTGGCACATAGAAGATAATTTTAAAGTACTTGTTAAATAGAATTATTCCCTTCTCCTAAACCTTCGCCTCCATTATGATGTACCTTACAGACAAACACTGGTCTTACTAATTCTTTCTCTCCAGAATTTTCACACTGTGTCTTGGTACATTGGATGAAAAGTGTGTAGAATACATTTTGTGGACTCAAAAATAGCCAATGTCACAAGGTGAAACAAATATGAAAAGCATTTGAACTGAAATGAACAAACTGTATTTGTCAAGATTCTTTGTTGCAAGGTCCATACATCCAATTTAAACAAGCTTCCAAGAAAAAAAAAGGAAAGAATTATTTACCACCATAATTGGAAAGTACTGGGAAGGTCTGGTTTAAACATTCAGGGTTAAAATACCGAAGTAAAGATGCTTTCTGTTTCTAGCTCTGGACCTTGCCTCTGTGGCTTTATTCTCAGTTAGTGGGAAAGATGTATGATGGCTTATGAGCCCAAAGGGAAAAGTTCTTTCTGTCTTTGTATCTATGTGCAAATACCATTGACCCTGCTTGGGCACTGTGCCTACATTTAAGCTAGTCACTGGGTACAAAGGATACATACAGTACTTTGGTTGGTTCTTCTAGGGCCCTATGCCTATGCCTACTCTATACAGGCCATTGGGAAAGACATAGTAGGTAGACAGTCCTTTTGACTTTAAGCTCCTTAGAACAAGGGAGAAGTGGTTCCTCCCATAGGAAAGGTACTGGCAGACAAATGTAACTTGTGTGTGCACAAGCAGAAACTAACACTCCATTTACCATAAGATTCTTGTATTAGTTAGCTTGAGGTGCAATTAAAAAATGCCTGTAGGACCAGCAAGATGGCTCAGTGGGAAAGGCCACTTGCTGCCAAGCCTGATGATCTGAGTTCGGTCCTTAGAACCAACATGGTGGATGAAGAAAGCTGACTTAGTTATCAGTGCTGCACACCTTTAATCCCAGCACTCAATTATGTTATAAAGAGAAAGACTTAACCTGGTTTGTGAGTCTTTAGGTTCTAATTCAAGGTCAGGTGATCTCATGGTTTTGGTTGTTTCTGTTTTTGGCTTCTGGAAAGGGGTATCAAATGGCAAAGATGGGGTGTATTTTACATTTTGAAGTGATTGTGGTGTCTCAATCCCCTTAGAGGTCATACCTCTACTGACCTAAGAACCTCTCATTAAGCTCCATCTCCTAGGGGTTCTACCACTCCTCAATAGCACCAATCCTGGTGACCAGAGCCTTCAACACTGGAGGCTTCAGAGATGTTCAACATATAAACTATAGCAAGGCCGGGTGTGTTAAATTGCCCCTTAGTGTTTTTAAAGGGCCCATCTCATTTACTGATTAATATGTTCGTTAACGGTTATTAGAGGAAACAGTTTGGAAAGTCTCCTACTTTTGGATGTCCTAGTGTCAAGGGTTACGGTAACAGAAGAGTCTCAGTTCCAAGGTATCGTGTATTTGGCACGATTAATCTGCTGTCTGCACTGGCCTCCTCTAGATGAGACCTTGGGACGAGGCTTCCAGATGAAAGATCATACAAAGCTAGCTCCTGCAGGAGCTGGGCATACTTCTCACTCAAGGCACAAGGGAGAAGTCGGGGCTTTATTGTTATATTAGTCAGGGTTCTCAAAAGAGACAGAGCTGATATTAAAAGGGGATTTATTAGACTGACTTTCAGACATAGTAGTCCAACAGTGCCTGTCTCACCATGGAAAAGCTGAGAATCCAGTAGCTGTCCAGTCTACAAGGCTGGATGTCTCTGTGGTCCCAGTCTAGTGCTGGGGTGTGGGAGGATTCCTGGAGAACTGCTCTTTTTCATATTGGATCCCAAAGAAGTTGGATTTAATACCAACCTCAGCAAACAGGGTAAATGAATTCCTGTGAGAACAAGGACAAGTAAGCAAAAAACAAAAGCTTCCTTCTTCTGTGTCCCTTTATATAGGCTGCCACTAGAAGGTGTAGCCCAGACTTAGGGTGGGTCTTCCTACTTCAAATAATCTTATTAAGAAAATCACCTGCTGGCATCTACAACAGTTTGAATTACAGTTGGTTCCAGATGTTTGTGTTTGTAACACACACATACACATACACAAACACACACACACATGCACACACACACACCCCAAAAAGAAACAGCAGCAAAAAAAACCCTCCTATCAATTATGGTAAAATATATGCAATATAACATTTATCATCATAATCATTTTTAAGTGTATAAGTTCAGTTCATCTATTTCAATATTCAGCTGATCCCCAGAATATTTTCACCTTGTAAAAATGAAACCCTACACCCATGAAACAACAATTTCTCCTTCCTTCCTCCCCCAGCCCCTGGTACCCACCATGCTCCATGAATGTGATTGTTCTGGTAACGGCATATGAGTAGAATCATGCGGGATACGTCCTTTTCACTTAGCATAATACCCTCAAGGCTCATCCCCGTTGCAGCACATGTCAGAATTTTCTTTCATCTTAAGGCTGAATGACACCCTATTGTTTATGTACATTGTACTGCTCATCCATCCATCCATCCATGGGTAGATCTTGGAGAGCTTCCGTTTTCTAGGTGTTGTGAATGTACCGTGAACATGGTGCAGAGGATTGGTTTTGATGGCAGCAGCCTGGGTATTCTGGGACCCTTGGCCGGATTCAGATGAGATGGTCCCAGCAGGGCTGTGAACAGCTTAGCTCTGCGTTAGAAGAGGCAGCACAGGGATCAGGATGCTTTCTTCTAGATTAAGCCGGACTTAGAGGATGGGATGGCTTCCTGAGGCTGAGAAAATATCACACGTGAGGGAGAGAATCCAAAGGAAGGAGAATGCCAGGCTTCATCTGGTTCAAAGACTGGGCAGCTGCTAGCCACAATTTCACACTTTGTTGACTCATTCTCAGAACTCTTGTCAGGTTGTTAGCAGGTACTTCCAAACTATCACGTGAGACTAATTACTTCAGGAGAGATCAGTACTGTTCCTTTAGACCCCTGCCCCTCCACTTCCATTCTCTGCTGTGCATTCTGCCAAAGCTCTCCCTGAAACCAGTGCTGGCCCCATCCTACCCTCCAGGAGAACTTGGCTCCCACCACCACACCACTTCCCAGCCCCACTCACACTTCTTTTTGTCAGCAGAGCCTACAGCAGACTTCCTGCTTCATCTGTTTATCTTTTATCTACACTGAACTGAGGTGAGGAGCCAGGTTTATCTAAGTGGCCAACTGTGTCCCACACTGAAGAATGTGATGTTCAGTACGATGGCTTAGAAGGCAGGGAAGGACAGTGACATGGATTGAATGGAGGAATGCTTAGTGGTACCCAGCATAAGCAGCCTGTTAGCTGGAGGCTGAGCCAAATAGAAGTCGAGTATCTGGGGGCCTTTGAAATGGCTGCTGAAGACAAGGGAATTGTTTGTTGGAACTAGGCGACCCAGGAGCAGGCATCACGGTGTTGGAGATCAATACTGTTTCTTCTAAGGAAACAAACAGAATCAATGCCAGCTGCCCCAGGTCTCAAACTATATCTGAAAGCCACAAGCCCATGGACGGAGGCTTCATGCTGACTTTGTAGAATACAACAGTGTGTATTTGTTTGGGGAACTGCAAGAAACATTGTTGAATTTCATTCCAACAACCATACCTGTGCCACCAGAGGCCTAACACACAAGCATATGGCAACAGAGGTGCATGTAACCAAACAGCTGAAAAAGGTCTTAGACGTTGTGATAGGCATGTTCTACTCCACTGTCCGCAATGGCGTGCTCAATGATAATATACACCTATTGGACATAGACAGCTCCAAATGTTCTCACTGCTACCAGGAGCCACCACCAAAAAGTCCTGTTCTCTCTCTACATAAAGGTGTGTTGTCATTCTTTGCTTAATTCTATCTAATGTCATTCCACAAGAACTCCTTCTATGGCTTTCCCCTGAGCAGCTCTGGAGTTTTTGTGAGCATGTTTCATTGCTTGAATAGCTCAAATTCCTAAAGCTCCAATTTAGTTAAAAACCCACTGTGTTCTCACTGTAGGGCCAACCCTAGGCTGTGTATACAGAGGGTGTTTCCTTAAGCAGGGCCTCTGTCCTCATAATTGCTTCCATTTGCCCTATATTTACCATCAAAGCAGCCCAGAAAGTGGTCTCTGTGCATATGGCAGTGCTTAAAGGCAGCTATTGTGTCCTTTGGTCCCCAAGGCTGTTTGTTGTGTCTCTTTCCTGCAGGAAGTCTTTGAAGTCATCCTAGTTGTTTCTTATATTTGTTTTTGAGATTCTTTGCTTTCTGGTTAGCCTTTATTGGTTGCACCCTGAACCATCCACTTTCCTATTAAACTCAAGTACCCACAATGCATTCCATACTTCATCTGTGTCTGGAGTGCTGGAGAACACAAGACAACACACAGGGACATTTAGGTGGGCCTTGAAAAAGTGAAGAGTTTACCAAGTAGATAAGGGATACGAAAGCATTTCTCAGATAAGCATGGCTGTGGCTTATCTGGGGTGGATTATGTGCGTTGTTTATGAGCTAAGTCATTTCTTTAAAAATTATCCTTAGAATTATAAAATCTTAGAGTTATTAACATCCTTGGGTGTACCAGACCCAATCAACTCTGTCATGCTTGGTCCCACAGCCGTTCAGTCCCAAAGAAACACACAGAGGTCTACATTAATTATAAACTGGATGGCCTATTAGCTCAGGCTTCTCATTAACTCTTATAATTCATATTAGCCCATAATTCTTGTCTGTGTTAGCCACATGGCTTGATACCTTCTATCAGTGAAGCATTCTCAGATTGCTTCCTCTGTGTCTGGATGACGACTGCAGACTGAGACTTTCCTCTTTCCAGAATTATTCTGTTCTGGTGGCCCCACCTCTACTTCCTGCCTGGTTGCCCCTCCTATACTTTCTGCCTGGCTATTGGCCAATCAGTGTTTTATTAAACCAATATAACAGACAAATCTTTACAGGGTACAAGATCATTGTTCCACAGCATCCCCCCTTTTTTTCAAAACAAAACTCTGTATCTAATCTCCTTTGTTTAGCTTTTTTCCTGGCCATTATCCATAAAAACTTGTAACCAACACTCTAAACAAAGACAAATATACATAAACCATTTTGGGGAATGTGTGCGTAGTTTTCTAGGCTACTTCCTGCTGACTGGGGGCACTGATAATCTTATGGGGACCTAAGAAAAGTTTAGAATATGGTCAAGTCTTAACTGGAGTATTCTGTAAGGCTTATCATCTCAGCCAACAGTCTTGAGGCTGTTCTGGATGTAGAACTCAGTGGAAACTCCAACAGAGGTTCTCTGAAATGTTGGATCATCTGGACCATCTTCTCTTTATTTAGGGGGGTCTTCCTTCATCAAACCTGATTTTTCTTAATCCAGAATGAATGAATCTACAGCCTCTCATTTCCTGTGGAAACAAAAACAAACCTCATCCTCATCTCCAAAGTAACATATTTTTTGACTTAAATTTTGAAGTCAAAGCATTTTCAAAATATATATTTTGGATTAATCCAGGAGCATTTGTAATCAAATGTCTTTTAGCAGCTGTTGTTCCTTCCTCAGCCATCAA
>LOEQ01000053.1:434389-447416 GCA_001685075.1 Bramus lutescens | reverse complement strand
TAGGTTTCTCTGTGTATCTTTGGCTGTCCTGACACTCACTCTATAGACCAGGTTGTCCTTGAACTCAGAGATCTGCCTGCCTCTGCCTCCCAAGTGTTGGGATTAAGGGTGTGTGCCACCACACCCAACTACCCTCTTTCTTTATTTTTTATTTTAAGGACTTTATCCTTTTTCTTTTCTCTCCCAAGCCTACATATATTTTTAAACACACTGTAAATGATTTAGAGGTTTTCTTCATCTGAATCTATCTTTACTGTGTATCTCTCTTTTTCTGATCACATGAATCTTAATTTGCTAAGCAATATGGCTAGGATTAAAGCTGTGGCTTTGATGGGTGGATCTACCCCATTCCTTAGCTTTCTGAGAGTCTAGCCTCATGGCAGAGATACCAGCTGGAGCCATGTGTATTGCCAGAACTCTATGGAGTTTTAAGGTCCTTGCCATCACCAATAAGCATGCTATTGGCTACTCATAAACACCATTTAAGTGTTTAGTGGTAGGGCCTCTTAAAAGAACTGCAAGGTTTGTGCAGCTAAAGCTGAGTCAAGAAGCCTCTCTTAAATGGATACTTGCCTCCTGCAAACATAGCCCACCCAAGAAAATGCTGCTACCATGAAGCTGTGCTTAATGCTGTTGTTTTGTGTCTAAAATTACTTCCCAGGCTCTCTCAGGTTTTATGTGGCTATAGTTGTCCACGTAGGTGCCATTTGTTGACAGAGGTTTCTGTCATGTTCAGTTCCAGAGCCATTAAGTCCCAAAGAAACACAAAGAAGTCTACATTAATTATAAATTGGCTGGCCTATTATCTCAGGCTTCTTATTAAGTCTTATAACTCATATTAGCCCATAGTACTTGTCCGTGTTAGCCACGTGGTTTGATACCTTTTATCAGTGAGATAGTTCATCTTGATTCCTCTGTGTCTGGATGACGACTGCAGACTGACTCTTTCCTCTTTCCAGAATTCTGTTCTGTTCACCCTGCCTCTACTTCCTGCCTGGTTACTGGCCAACCAGCGTTTTATTAAACCAATACAACAGACAAATCTTTACAGGGTACAAGATTATTGTCCCACAGCATCATATGACTAAAGAGCCAGGCTACAAAGTCCTCTGTGCCCTCCCCACAGAGTGGGATTTGAATATCTTCTGCGATGGGGAACTTTGTTCTTTGGAAGCAGACTGTTCAATATTTTTACTTTGCTCTTTGCAAGTTCCTGTGTTTCAGTTGAAACCTGCCTCACTGCCATGTTAGTCATTTTTCAGAGGTATTGAGCATTTCATTTGCTCAGCACTATTCTAGGCATTGTGTGTGGGGAGCTCTGCGGGGGTGCACGTGGGGGATCCTGAATGCTCCGTAGAGGTAATCATGGAGGAGGAACAGGACAAATAAGTGATAAGTTTTGTCTGCAAAGAACTTGCACTGAAGCGGGGGCAACCCATGGCAAAGAGAACAAAACAAATATTTTTATGGAGACATGAATTAAATACTGAGGGTGTATAAAGGAAAAATAGTTAGCTTCTATGAGGAGAGTAGAGACAACCTGGTCTCTGGTGGATGTAGCAATCAGAGTTAGCTCTTTACAAACCAAGTCAGATGACATTACATTCTGGACCTTTCCAGGCTTTCCACTGCATTCGGAAATGAAAGCCGGGCCCTTTAGGACTCCATACAATATGGTGTTTCGTGACCTCATGTTGCTCATGTGACCCCTCACATTTTCTTTTCTGATGACATTGATCTTGATGTCCTGTGAACCTGTTAGTCCCCAATTTTGGATTTTCACACTGGTGTTTCCTCTTTAGACCACTTTTTTGGGCTCCCCATGGCTTGTTCCTTTACATCCTTCAACTGTACAAAAGTCATCCTGTACGCCACGACTCATTCCCTTGCAATCCCTCTACTCTGCTGTATGGACCCCATAGTGTTCATTACTATCTAAATTTGCTTATTATTCTCAGTTTCCTAGAGAATGTGAGCTCAGTGAATGCTTGGAGAGAGTCAGTTTTGTTTATGTCTGCATCCTCAGTTGCAAGAACACAGCCTAACACACAACAAAGGCAAACATAAATATTGGTGAAATAAATGTAGGAGCTAATTTTGGTAACCTATTATAAAAAATAATTTTAAAAGCTAACAGCAGGAGACATTAACACCTGACATACTTTGTAGTTTCTAGACAGGAGTCCAATCCTTTTGAAAATGAACCCAAACAGTTTCTCATTTGAAATCCTGTGCTATTTCCTACTTTCTATGATTTCTCAAAGGATTTTGACCATGGCTCTGAGATTTGCAAGTCTTTCCAGTGTCTAGGAGATTTTCTAGCTAGGCTGAGGTAGCAACAAATTGCACGCGTGAAGGATTCTCATCTAGAATGAGGTTACATTTTCGAGTCAGCATGCAAAGGTAAAATTGACATATCACCAGAATTTCCCTGAATGTCCTAGCATCAAAACAGATAACAGATTCTGTAGTTGTGCACCCAGGGAATTGGTTTGTTCGCATTAGGTGCCCCGTGGTGTGAAAAACAGGGCTCTCCAAACACCAGATTCAGTCTCAGCCTGGCGAGGCGCTTTTCTTATTGGAGGGGCTTGGGAACTAGGGCTGAAGGGACAGCAGTTTGCAATCTCTGCTATAGCTAGAGCTAGACTGACTGATTTAGAGTCCTGCTTCTAACCCTTACTTCCCATGAGAGTACAGACTGTCACTCAACCTCTTTATGCACCAGTTTCTTCATCTGTGAAGTGGGATAATAATAGTACCTGCCTCAAAGGGTTACATTAAATCTACACTCATTGACATATGAGTTCCTTAGACTAGCACCTATGTGTGCTGAGCATGCCCAACCATGTTTGCAATCATTTTATTATCTCTCATCTCCTGTTCATGCTGAGACAGAGGCTGGGTGGGTGGGAAGGAGGGCAGAATGTCCTCGACTATTTCAGTTGTAATCACTTGTTCTCTTAGCTTCTTTTTCGGTTTCTCTTTCCCCAGATGCCAATAGCAGCATTTGTCTGATGTGACCTTGCTCAACTGCTCCATCTCTGCTGGAACTCTGGGTTCCCTCTACTGATTATCCTATGGGTCCTACTTTGTCCACTTTTCTGAAGCTACGTGGAGGACAAACACACACACACAGAGACGCACATACACACCAGACTTGGAATAGTTCCACCTATTCGTTCGTCACTCTCACACTCCCGTGCTGCCCACTAACCATGAGTTTGACCTTCTCCTCTTGACCCTCTCCAAACAAAGCCATTGAGTCTCTTCAGTTGCTTTCAGCTTTTTCTAGAGTCCTGACTTTATTCTCTGGCTTCAGCTTTTCTGATACTTTTTTCTTTTTTTCAGATTCATGCTCTTCCCTTTTAGCACCGAGAAAGTTAAAAAGTCAGAAAGAAAGGCAACACAGCAGAAAATGCATAAAAAATGGCCAGCCAGGAATTTCTTTTTTTAAATGTGAAGAGAAGAAGAGAGTGAGGCCTGAAGAGCTGGCATGAGGAGAAAGGAACATTCGCTGTTATATATGGCAAATGCTGCTGTCCTAACAGAGGTGATGAATTCCCACAGGCCAGAGCTGCTGGAGGACAGGGCTCTCAGGGGGAGCCAGCTGGCAGGCAGGCTAACTGCCAGAGAGTAGAAGCCAAGTTTCGGCCACATCTGGAAAGTTCCGTTGTTACAGGTATTCACTTCTTCTTAGCCCTAGTATGGAATCTCTTGTTTCTGGATTTTTAAGACTAGAGAAGAAAATGTTATATAAAGACCTAGTAGATGCCAGATGTTATTATTATCATTCTTTGGGGCCTACAGTTGACTAATTCATTTATCCATTCAGCATATATTTTCTGGGCATTTATAGACTAGGCATAATGCAAAACACGGCATGAAATGTGAAGTAGTAAAGTCTCTTTCATTGAATAGTCAAGTCTTAGGAGAAAGAGAGGCACAGGGGTAGCGTATAAAGTAGGCTGTGTGCATTGTCTTAGACAGCGTATACAGCAGTAGCAGAGGACTTATGAATCACAAGAAAAGGAGAAGATGGACAGGGAAGAAGTGCAGACCAATACAGAGTGTGCTAATGAGCAAGCCACTGCTGTGTGCAGTATGCTCAGTCCCATTGAAGATCTCCCAGGGACATTGTAGAAGCTGTCTCCTGTTGCGCCATTAGAATGTGAAATCTGTGGCATTTGCCCAGTGACTCCCACTTCTGGCCTGCCCTGGCCTCTGGACTAGCATATTCTTGGCTGCACACAGTAGAAGAGTCTTGTGTGGATAGAAGCAATGATGCTAAGGGGACATGGCAGAACACAGAAGTGTCTGTTATGTTCACTTAGAGAAAGAAGCATGGAGCCTTATGGATGCTGGAAGGGAAGCTCCCAGCTTAAACCAGCTGTGTATCTTCTTTGAAGAGCTGACAGTTGATCTCTATCCTACTACGGGGTACCTTCTTCTAGAGCTGCTCAGTGATGCAAATTCTGGCTGGTGTAATAAGCCATCTCCTGATTGTCCCACCCACAGGGCCAGGAGGTCAAGAGGAGGACAAGAACTCTGACGGCCAACAGAGCCTAACAGCATTGTTGTCTCTGAGACCGAGAGGTGGGGAATAGATGGAATGAGCTTACATTTGCTTTTCATAAAGAAACCCAAGTACTTTCAGGTTGGCTCTGTTTGTGAAGTGTTTATGCTTCCTCAGAGCCCTCCTTCCAGAACCCTCACCTCTCAGCAGCCCCTCCCCACCCCCATGCCTACTGCCCTCCCTCCCCCTTCACAGCACCACCTCCCAGTCAGAATAAGGATGTGGCAATCAGGCTGCCCAGAATTGTTCTCCCTGCCTTCAGTTTGCCCTGAGCAGAGTTCAGATTGCACATTTCCCGACACTCAGAGAGACCCATTAATATTTAGCATGTAACATTTCCAAAGCACTTTGCTAACATGAATTGATCTTTTCGGCACCCCCTTGCGAGGCAGCTCAGTACTGCTAGCTCTATTGGGGACCTAAGACTTCAGGAAGATAAGCTACTTAGGCTGGGGCCGGGGCTGGTGAGTGATGGACCCAGATTAGCACCAAAGGTCGATGACACCAGTTGTCTTTGTCTCCAGACAGAACTCTAGAGTGGCCATGACACACCCTCCCTCACCAGGCTGTCCTGGAACAAATCCAGCCCTCAGAAGGTTTAAATAGAGTGGATTTGTCATCTTTAAGATTGAACTGCTTACAAACCAGCTATCATTTCTGGACTCAGGCACTTTACATAGATTGTATCATTTAATTCTCTCAGCCCTTGTCCATCTTCTGCAAGATCACTATTAGTCTGTGTATCAGAGAACCAAAGCACAGAAAGATTAAGTAACTAACATAACGTTTCCCAACCAGTAATTAGCAGAGCTAGGTTTAAACCTAGGCTAGATAGCTTCTGGGTCTTAACTATTTTGAGCCACTGGCTCTTACCTCTACCTCAGTCTGAAATGGCAATCCTGCCTCCAGGAATCTCAGAATGAGACTATCTGAGAGCTGTTTCCTCCCATTTTACATTCCTCTCTAGTGCTAGGATTAAAGGCATGCACTAATACTGTCTGTTTCTATAGCAAACTAGTGTGGCTACTGGGATTAAAGGTGTGTGTCACCACTGCCTGGTCTGTAAGGCTGATCAGTGCGACTGTTTCACTCTCTGAACTTCAGGCAAGCTTTATTTATTAAAATACAAATGAAATATCACTACACAGATTAGATGTCGGTAGATGAACAAGGTCAAGTGGAATTGCTCTTTGTGAAGTTCTGCTCACTCCTGGGCAATTTATCATATGCTTTGCACAATTATCTCTGCAGATAAAGGAATGAGAGTGTGTTTGTAAAGAATGAATGTGTAAACTAGAGCTGTTGGGTGCTTGGTTCCCTGTGGTTTCCTTTGCTTCCCATCCCAAAGGTTTGCTAAAAGTACTTATGAAATATTAAATAGATAATAGGGGGTCCACATACCACACTCTGTGTTTAATGTGTCACTCACTCTGGTTGGCAGAGCACATGGGTTGTGAGAGCTTTTTGACAGGGACCAAAGAGGGAGGCAGGAGTGACCTATTAGCCCAGAGAGGTTGCAGAAGTTTTGTGAAAGTGACCAGAGTTGTATTTTAATAAATAAAGACTGCCTGAAGATCGTAGGTAAAACAGTCCCACTGGTCAGCCTTATAGACCAGGTTATGGTAACACACACCTTTAATCCCAGTAGCTGCAATGACATTCACCTTTAATCCCAGTAGCCACAATAACAGACACATTTAACCTCAGTAGCCACAATGACACACATCTTTAATCCCAGTAGCCACACTAGTTGCCATAGAAATCAGGTGGTGCATGCCTTTAATCCCAGTGGTGCACGCCTTTAATCCCAGCCCTAGAGAGGAATATAAGGCAGTGGGGAGACAGCTCTCAGACACAGTCTCATTCTAAGATTCCTAGAGACAGGATCACCATTTCAGTCTGAGGCCAAGGTAAGAGCCAGTGGCTGGTTGTTCTGCTTTTTGGAACTTCAGGTAAACCCCAATTTCTGACCCTGAGCTTTTCAAGGAAAGGTCAGTGTGCAAAGAGAGTGGAGGTGTGAGGTGACAGGCAGGTTCAGAGGCCAGGAAGTTCGAGCCGCTTGCTTTCTTGCAGTCAGTGAGTCAGTCTGTGGCCCCAAAGTCCCGGATGAGAGAGTGGGTCAAAAATTCTAGGATGTTATTGAAAATGTAATTTTTTGTGACAAGAATAGTCAAATTTTCTCCTTGGTGTTTTGTTGACTAAAGTGGATAATTATCTAACAGATGTTTGACAAGTCTCTACTACATCCAAGGTATTGACTCCAGGAACCCTTGATGGGAACATACCTTTTAGGGGGCTGAGGCCACTGAGCTGGCCTGGAGCTGAAGCGTTATATTCTGGGAAGAAGTTGTGAAGAAGAGTCACTCTGTCTCTCTTTCTCTCCTAGGGGGACAATTACCAGTGTTGTAATTTAATTCTTTTACATTTTTAATGTTTTTAATTGAAATAGAATTATATCACTTCCCCCTTCTCTTCCCTCTCTCCAGTCCCTCCCAGGTACCCACCCCCAGTCCTCTCCCATACCTCCCAATTTAAGGGCTTCTTTTTCTTTGTTTATATTTGTTACATACACATGCACATGTACGTATGTGTACACACATATACATACAAAACCTTCTGAGTCTGTTTTGGTTGTTTATGTGCATAAAGTTTCAAGGCTGACCACTCTGCATTGGACAACCAATAAAGGATCTCATTCTTGGGAAAGGCTAATTCTGCCTCTCTCAGAGGCCACTAGTTGCCCCTAGTTCTTTGTCGAGGGGTGGGACCCTAGGAAAATTTCCCATTCAGAGTTAGCATGTCCATCGATACTGCTGCTATTTCAGCTTGCTTATGCAGACATTTCTAGGAGAGACTGCTTTACAGCAGCCTTCCTGGTATTCTGGCTCCTACAATCTTCCCACCTCCTCTTCTGCAATGTCCCCTGAGCCATAGATGCGGGAGCTGTGATGTAGATTCATCTGTTGGAGCTGGGATCCCCGTTAATCTCTCTTTTCTCTCTGGTCGAGTGGGCTTTAAGCTCATTTAGACGTCTGTTGGCTGCCACCAACACGTGAGTGCTAGTTCTTGCACCTTTATGCATATCTTGCCAGGCAAGTAACTGTGGTTCATAGGTGTTGCAGCTGGGGAAGACTGCATTATGTCCAGTTGTGCTCTTCTGTGGTGGTATCTGCTTGTTGTAAGGAGAGCTTCTTTGATGCGGGGTGGTGGCTACACTTATTTCTAGGTATAGGATTTATAATGTGGTAATGAATTATGCTGGTCTAGTAAATGACAGTAGTAGTTTCTTCCTTTTTCTTAAAAAAAGATTTATTTATTAATTATGTATACAGTATTCTGTCTGCATGTATGCTGCATGCCAGAAGAGGGCACCAGATCTCATTACAGATGGTTGTGAGCCACCATGTGGTTGCTGGGAATTGAACTCAGGACCTCTGAAAGAGCAGCCAGTTCTCTTAACCTCTGAGCCATCTCTCCAGCCCCAGTAGTCTGTTTTCTAAGCTCTTTAGCCTCATTAGCCCCTGGAAAGCTGATTAGGTTTCCAACACCAGGCATGGTTTCCCACCTATTAAGTGGGCCTTAAATCCAATTAGACAGCTGTAGGCTACCACCACCACGTGAGTGTCAGTTCTTGCACATTTACCCAGCGCTTGCCATGCTGGTAATAGTCATGGTTCATAGGTGTTGCAGTGTTGCAGCTGGATAAGACTGTTTCATTGTCCCCCCGCCACCCTACCCCATCCCCCTGACAGCTTGCATCGCATCTTCTAGAACCAGGGAAGCTGGACTTCAGTCTTGGTGGGTCTCCATCTTGCAGTTGCAGTTTAGTGACTCAGCTAAGGTACTCTTCAGGACCCTGGTCTTGAACTTGTTCCCTATGTATAGTATTTGCCTTCCAGCTCCAGTAGGCATTCCCACAGATTTAGCTAAGTGACAGAGAGCCCTGACAGCACAGCGGAGTGAGGAGTATGGCTTGAGGCACATGATGAGTTAGGTCTCGATGGTGTCAAATAGAGGGCAGCGATGATGCATAAGTCCAGACGGGTTATCAGTTACAGCTCTCAGGGACCGAGTCCTTCTCAGATGATGCAGAGCGAATCTGGACACAGCGTCACCGAGTTCATCCCTTCACGTGGGGTTCATGGCATAGCATATAGGTTAACCACAGACACCTCAAGAAGTGGATAGGGGTGTATAGACAACAAGTCAAAAGTACATCAGCTGCTGGAACCCCACAGTCCTGAGGTTGAACAAGGCAGTAGTTGGCTTCCGTGCCTTCTTTTTATTGGCTTCAGTTAGAGTCCTCTGGGTTCTGGTTAAGTTTTAGGGTCTGGAGTCATGATCGTCATCAAAGAGAATGGAGTGAGAGCTATCTGTGGCTGTCCTGCCCTCCTAGTGTCCCCCAAACTCTCCAGTTGATGGCTTATACCACGTTGTTTTAATAGCAGTCCTTACAAACACTAGTCAGGAAGGAAGGGGTCAACACCCAAAAGTCCAGTGAAATTTGGATCCTCTGTGTGTGTAAGCAGAAATCCAGATTTCTGATGTTAGGAGGCACCCATCAGAGCCCAGGCTTCCAGGCGGAAGGCTTATTTAGTCCCTCTATCCTGGTAACATTTTCTCTTTCATCTTCCTTACCATATGGGTAATTATGGCATTGTATTCCGAGAATGCTGTGACATGTTCCCAGCAGGATTAGAACTTGTCTCCTTCACAACCCATGTCTGCCTGTTACCTCCCAGGTGTCTCTTCAGGACTGTTTTGAAACTAGGTTGGCGATAGCCATCTCCTCACGAAGTCCCCCACCCCCTGCTAGCTATCTCAGGACTCCAAAAGGTCACACAGTTGAAACAGGAGACCTGGCACTAGGAACCATAGAATAATGAAGTCGAGGTGCTAGTGTAGCAATTGAGAGCTCAGACTCTGAGCCAGATGATTTTAGTTCAAATCTCATGCTTATTAGCTCCATGGCCTCAGGCATATTATGAAACCTCTCTATGCCTCAGTTTCCTCTAATGGGAAATAATAGTACATATAATAAGACTGCACGAGGACTGACTTGGATCAGGATGTGAAGAGTTTGGCACAGACCCAGCACACACTAAACACTTGCTAACTGTTAAATGTTATTATTTATTAAAGGAGGGATTTTCTGCATTCCGGATGATTTTTTTTCTTCCGTATGTCCTTGGAACCTCCACTCCATGACCTTCTCCCTAATTTACATTTATGGAGCCAGCTGTTTCAATAGCCTCTCTTTCTTCTGGTTGGGGATGGGAAGGAAAAGCACCTTGCATATGAGCTCTTATTATTTTTTGGTATTGCTTACAGTGTCATCTTAAACCTATATGCCAAAGCTCATTTTCATTCAGTGCTAAGGGCCCTTTAAACCAGCCATTCCCCATTTACTCTGTTTTATAAAGGAAGGCCTTCGGGTTTCATGTTCCTTTATTGTATTTTGTAGGGTACAGAACACATATTGGATACTATGTAAATGCAGAACACTCTAACAATAGTAACAGACAGATGAGAAACTCAAGGAAGTGGAGTCACCATTTTGAATTTAGCTTTTTATCGATGGGCTAAGTGATTTGGAAGAGACAATGTGGCTCCAAGGCTAAAGAGCCCACAGGGATTTCAATGGCGAAGGTCTGAATCTCAGTCACAGCAGCAGCTCCGGTGACCCAAGGCAAGCAGCTTCCTTCCCCTGGACCTCAAACTCTCCCCATGAACACTGGGCTTGAGGCCACAAACTGCCTCCTAGGCATGCTAAGTTAAGCCCGGCCATATGCAGCTGGGCAGATCGTGCACTGCCAAAGGGTGCCAACTGAGGGGCGAGTGGGGCATAGGATGCGGTACATACTTGGTTCACACTCTGCTATCAGTCTGTACTCTAGTAGCGAGTTGGTCCATCCAGACGAAGCGTGTACTCGGCCCTTCCACTCTTACAATAGTATTCATATCAGTTGGTAGAGACCCTGAATTGAGCAACTTGACAGGAGTGGGGCACAGAGTACAGCAAACAGAATGTGCAAATTCAACACAGCCACTGAATGCTTGCTATGTGCCAGGCCCAATTCTCGGGCTGAAGATATGGAGATAGATGCAGGCAATTAATACCTGTGGTTCTGCCCTTCCTCCTCCAGCCCTTCCTCCACCACATCCAGTCGATTAACAAGCCATGTCAAACTCACCCAGTTTGCTCCATCCCACTGCCAGCGCTTGGCTTCATTATGATACAAGGACTCCCACCTCCTCTACCCTGTCCTTCAAACAAAAGCAAGAGTATTTGTATTAAAATGTGAATCAGATAATATTACTCCATTTCAACCCTTCGGTGGCTAGAATTTAATTCAGGGTTCTCACGATGGCTCACATTCTGTCCCTTGAAGCAAAGCAAACCATCTCATCCTTTAAACAGCCTAGCTCTTCAGTTAGTCTAAGCCTTCTGGCTGGAACACTGCTTGGTTCTCCCCTTTAGCATCTCTTTCTCATCCTTCAGCACTAAGTGGACAGCCAGCTATTCAAAGAAGCCTCCTTGGGCCACCTTGTTAAAGTTACCAAGATGTTCAGTTGTACAGCAGCCCGGCTTACTTTGAAAGGAGAGAATTCCACATTTCCTGACTTATCTGCTGGATTGTTAAGTGCCAAATCAGTGAGGACCTTGCTTTTTAATTCTTCACTGAGTGCCTTGCTAAGTCTCTGATACACAGTACTTAATATCAATAATACTTGTTAGAGCAAGCTGATAAATGGAATTCATCCGGGAGAGAAGTATTATGTGTGACTACACGTAGAGATGTAGGGATGGGTACTGTGACAAAGGCTGTGATGCACTAGGTGAGGTGGGGTGGCAGACGGGGACACTGCTTCTATTGTTTGTTGATTTTTGTGGTGCAAATACTACCTCTTGCCAGTGGTGTTCATAACTCTCCATAGGGCAGCACATACTCAACTTTTAAAAGGCTTAGTGGATGAAGCAATACTTGATTTGTGTTTTGCAGAATCTGTGGTTTGCTGGCTCAGGTCCAATTCTGCTAAACTAGTTAACACAGCTCTGCTTCCCGGTAGCCCACATTTAACTGTTCCTGGTTTCCCTACCCAGCCTACCCCTGCTCATCTGGGCATTATCACATGACTCAATCCAAGCCTCAGTCTGGCTTTTCCCAGGTCTGACTTTCTACTTAAACCGTGCTGTGATGAAAACCCACGACCAAGTTGGGGAGGTAAGGGTTTATTTAGCTTCCATTTCCAGACCATAGTCCATCAGTGAAGGAAGTCAGAACAGAAATTTAAACAGGGCTGGAACCTGGAGTCAGGCGCTGAAGCAGAGACAGTGGAGGGGAGCTTGCTTCCCTTGGCTTGATCAGTCTTCTTTCTTTTAGAACCCAGGGCACCACCCACCATAGGCTGGGGCCTCCCCCATTGTCACTAACTGAGAAAACGCCTTAGAACTGGATCTCATGGAGGCATTTCCTTAACTGAGGCTCCATCTCTGATAACTCTAGCTTGCGTCAAGCTGACACACAAACCCAGCCAGTCCACCAGCTGAGGCTGTGGCAGTAGTAGAGACTTTCTCCAACAGTTCCTATTGTGGCTGATGATTGTGTTTTGCTGCTGTTGCTGCTTTTGCTTTTCAATATGGAACTATTTGATCAGTGTCTGTCTCTTCTTAAGGGGCTATAAACACTATAGGGGTAGGGATTGCTTTGTTCATTATTTTTAGCCCCCAGCACTGTACATTGTGAACAATAAAATACAATAATTTTGTTGATCAGATCACTGGAGCGGGGGTGGGGGGACTTTTAAGGAAGGCTCACACCTACGTACCCTATAAAGAGATTTGGTGTGTCTTTTCCCTTTGGATCTCTTAAGGGATAGGAAAGAGAGTAGTGGACTGGAGATTCCTATTTTGTAAACGCTACCCAAGGTGTTCATCTCCATCCCGTCTCTCAAACTCAATTAAATGGTGTCTTTACAGGATTTTAACACAAGCATGACTTGATTAGATTTGTTATTTACATAAATTGGCCTTTGGCAGTAGGGCGCACAGTGGTACTGAGATCAGCAAGGACAGTAATCAGCTAAGCAACAAAGCAGGGGAAATGAAATAACTGGCAGTGGAAATCAAAGAGAACAGATTCAAGTGCTAAAGTTAGAGAATCTACAGGGTTTGGTTATCATTCAAACACGGATGGAGGAGGCAATGGAGACAGATGGGGAATCCAGGTCAAAGGGACGAGTGGACATCAGTAAACAGAGAGGAGGGACATACTTTTCAAATATTTCTTTTTTTCTTTTATGGTTGAAGATCAAAACCAGAGCGCCCCACTTGTTATGCAATCACTGGGCTTATACCCTTAGCCCACCAAAGGGTTCAAGCCAGTTTTTGACAAGCCTGCAAGACAGGAATGAGACAAGGCTGTCTAGAAGTTGGGAGTACGATAAGCTAAG
>LOEQ01000053.1:379282-405501 GCA_001685075.1 Bramus lutescens | reverse complement strand
GACATACACACAGACAGAATATTGTATGCATAATAAATAAATATTTTAAAAAGTATGTGTGTGTTGTGTCAAGGGGCTTCAGATCCTCTACAGCTGAACTATAGACAGTTGTGATCTGTTTGATATGGGTGCTGGGTCCTCTGCAAGAACAATACATTCTTAACTGCTGAGCTATCTCTCCAGCCCAGGATTCTTGAGCATAACATTCATAAATGCATAAATGTACCCCCCATTAAAAAAAAAGAGATGGAGATATACATTGTTCGGGGGAACACTAAATTTCTGGTCTCAGGCAGTTATTCTGCCTCAGTCTTCTGTGCAGGCTCCCTGGACCCTTAGGTACACGACATCATGCTTGGCCATAAAAGCAACACTTAAATAAGAATATCCTGTATATAATAACATGAATGCCATGAATGGTGAGTGCATATGAATTCACAGAAGTGTGAATCAGTTGCCTTTACATAGTTACAGGATAAAGTTGAATTTGTGATACATCTTTTGGATGACTAGTGACTGGGGCTATTTAAGCTGATGTGGTTCAAAGAAAGCATTTTAGAAGTTAGAAGGAGCAGGCCAATGATGTCATCCCGCTTAGAATGGAGGATTTGTATCTGAGAATGGTAGCATTATGACTAAAATAGTAGATTGATACCAAGTCATGGAAGAACTTTAGTGGCTACTGAGAGTTCTGCATTGATCTTATGGTAATCCATATTTGATCTGTGGCTCAGTTGTTGCTGGCTTCTCTTCTGTCCAGTGTGTATCTCATGTCCCACTTGTCCTTTGAAGAGTCTTTCTTCAGACTTGAGGCATTTTTTTCTCTTTAGTCTTTGGATTAATTGCTTTGTGATGTGTAGAATCACAAATTTTCTTGAAACCAGCAAATGTCATGCTTCAGAATTCTGTGCAATTGATTGATACATTATCTTTCAGTTTTTTGTTGAGAAAAAATGTTACAAATGAGAGCATTTCTAACATTTCTTTTTGACTTCTACCATAACAAGCCTTCATGAGTCAGATAGCAGTGGCTGAGGTAGGAAGGTATGTGCAGGAGTGTAAAGCCGAACAGTCTCAAAATGATGGGGTTTAAAACAAATACGTCATACTGTCCCTTGTTAAAAATTAGGTGGCCCATTGATTGGGGTTGCTTAGCCTACAAGCAATTCCAAACCTGGAGATTAGAGCAGAGAGGGTATCAGTTCTGACTCTTAAACTTGCTAGAGATGCGACCTCTTCTCTTTAAAATAATCATGAAGTTGCTTGTTTGTGAAGGACTTGTTTTGATGGTCAAAAAAGATGGTATGTATGAGGACTTAGCCCATTGCTTCATCTGGTGACTTCTTTGGTGCATTACAAATTAAATTATATTGCTGTGCGCATACAGTTTCCTGGATGCAACAGTCTTGGTGCTCTTTACATTTATTTACTTGTGCAAGTGTGTATTTGTTGTTTTCTCTTTCCACCTCATGGTTACTGGGATTGTCAACTTGTGGCAAGCTCAGAAATTATCATAGTGTTAATGCTATTTTATTTAACTGCAGTGAGTCTGTACAATACTTCTATGTGAAAGTGTAGTGCTTTAAAAATAGAATACTGCTTCATTGATAGTGTTATGAAATCTTGGCTTTCAAGAGTGAACCCTGATGGGTAAGGGCTTAAGTGTGCATCTGGTTTAATTTTGTCATCACTATTACTTTATAAATGATCTTAGTTTCTGTAAATAATTAACATGTGTCACATGTCCTTGCTTCACTAGGAAAATAGTTGTTGAGTCAAAAAATAATATAACAAAGAATTTGTCATTAAAGAATTTGTGTTCCTTTTACTGATCACACACACACACACACACACACACAGTCTTAATGAAACATTGAATTGCTACTGCTTTGTTAAGGAATGTTTGCTTTTGTACTCATTTATTGACCAGGTTATTAATGACATCCATATGCTAAGAATGTTGCTTAAGTATGGAGAATGTAAAGAACAATATGGCTTAGTTTTGCTTTCAAGCAGCTCAAGGGCTAATTGGGAGTCAGACAGGTTAATGTTTGGTGTGGCAGCAGGGAGTAGAGAACACCTGCCCTGGGCTTAGTCACTCAAGCAACGTCTGTTGAAATTGACAATGTGCTACTATTCCTTGAGCTTTAAAGGATCTCTGAAGATTTATCTCACAAATAAGTAGCTCTAAACCATCTGTGGCAAGCAGGTTTTTAAATGACATCAGAAATTGCTGGCTTTGTATTAGTTATAGGATTTATGATCGGTAACCCTACATAAGGTTAGGGCCTTAGAACTTGATCAGCTTTATTGACCCATTGAAATTCCTCTTGCTTCTCAGTTCATGGCTCAGTTAGGTTGTCTAGAGGTATGAAAGAGAGTGAGTTAGGGCCTCTAGTGTTCTAGGCATTAGCTAATTGAAACGGTTATTCTGAGTCCTCTTTTCCAGAGCGTTGGTGGAGCTGGGTCACGGTGACACCTACCTATAATCTCCATAGTCAGAAGATAGGCTTGGGCTACACACCTGAGACCTTGTATCAAAGAAGACTAAAGTGAAGGCCAGACATAGTGGCACATACTTGTAATCCCAGGAGGATTGCAAATTTGAGGCCATGTTGGGATACATAGGAGGCTCCAGGTCAATTTGGGATACACGGTAAAAACTTGTCTCAAAAAAAAAAGAAAGACAGAAAAGAAAAAGTGAACAGTGCTAAAATCTCCACAAGGCATATGTGAGAGCAATCAAATTAGTCTTCTGGGATGTTTCTGTACTTAGGTATATAACAGCCTTGATGCCTCGCTTTTATGATTTTAGAATTGGACTAGTAATAATGGAATAATAATAGTGGAGTTTTAAAGAGGATTAAGTGAGATCATGCTTTAGTGAGAGCAACCAAGGTGTCATCAATTGAACAAAGTTCATGTGAAGATCACATGTCTTATTGTAACGGGAGGCACCCCAATTCTTGTTTAGACTTTTTGTTGTTGTTGTTGTTGTTGCAAACTTTGAATATAATTTGGAAGTCATGAGATTTGAACTGCCCAATAGATTGAGTGTTGTTGGATTTTTTTCCTTGGAACCATTGACTCACCAATAATGACATGAAGACTTATGAATTATAAAAGCTCAGCTGATAGCTTAAACTTGTTTCTACATAACTCTCATAACTTAACCCATTTCTATTAGTTTACTTTCTGCCTCGTGGGTTTATTACCTTTGCTCTGTACTGCCTATGCTGCTTTACTGCACCTCCACCTTCTTCCCAGTGTTCTGTCTGCCTGGGAAATCCTGCCTAGTGACTGACTGTTTAACTTTTTATTAAACCTGTCACTGACATATCTTCACACAGTGTAAAAGAATATTCCACAACAATTGAGAGAATGAAAATGCCCAAGAATAGCAAGAAATGGCAGGTGACAAAGAAATGACATAAAAACCATGTCCCTGGAGGTGATAATGTAGGTGTCCTGTCTGTGGGTTATTCATGGTGAATGAGTGTTGGCTTCTACATGGCCAGTTTGGCAGTGTGAATAAACTGTTGGACACCTCCTTTGCTTCATACTTGTGGCTCTCTCTCATCTTTCTTATCTCCGAGGGTTTTAAGTGATTGTCTGCCTGACTTATTGCTCCTCAGTCCTGGTAAAGTCCAGTGCATTAAAGAGAAACATTGAAGTATTTTTTCCACATACTCTGAACATTCATTACAGATTATTGTCTTATTGTGTTAATTAAAATTGTGATACACATTTTGTATAGTCCAGTTTGAATAGAAGTAAAATAGGACCCTTCAAATAGATATTATTTTGTGTTTTCAAGTGTGAAAATGCTTTTGTGGAGGATGCCTTAAGAAAACTGTAACATGGGAGGTAGAAAAAGACAAGATCTCCTGAGTAAATTGGGAGCATGAGGACCTTGGGAGAGGGTTGAAGGGGAGGGGAGAAGCAGGGAGGGGAGCAGAGAAAAATGTAGAGCTCAATAAAAAAATCAATAAAAAAATAATAATAAAATCTTTTTAAAATTCAACAAAAAAGAAAAAAGAAAAGAAAACTGTAGCAGAATCAGTTGTGTTTCCTTAGCAGAGTTCATAGATCTAAAGCATGCCTTGGTTTTCTGCTCTCAAGTATAATTTTTTATGTTAGTATATAACAGATATATAAAAGTCCCTTTCTTGTGATGGAGTCAAGTGTTTTATAAAGTTCTTATTCGCATGTATGGTTGTTTGTACCTGACGCTGGGAGGGGAGGATTTCCAAGGTATAGGAAGACTGCATATATTTCTGATTGCTTTTTTATTTTGCTGAGTAAGATTTCTAATTAGGTGCTACAATTTGATTTTTTTAGTTTAAGTATTATTTTTACCTTCTATTTTGCTCTGAAACTAGACTTCTAAACCATTTGAAGTAAGATATTTTCTGTGCCTGTTGTGTAAAATTCTGATATGAATATGCTCTTAAGATCTTTTCCAAACTGACAGTGAGTTGAAATCAATTTTAATGAATAAATTCAGTTAAATTTTAAGAATTTTTAAATTTAAAAAGCTAAAAAAGAGGTTAAAATAAATAGTAGTGTCCTATTAAGGGTATTTTATAAATCCTATTAAACTTTTGAAACTTCTGCTTAGTAAGGAAACAGCTGAGTAGAAACAGCCTGCAGAATGGGAAAATACATTTGCATACTATATATTGGAGGTGTTAAATATATAAGGAATCCCAGTAACTCAATTGCAAATAGCCTGATTAAAATATGAGCAACAGGCCTGAATTTATATTTCTCCAAAGAAGATGCCATAAAATACGTGCAAAAGATGTTCAACAGTAAATGCAAATCAAAGCTCCAGTGATACATTATCTTATGCCTATTAGGATAGCTACTGTAAAAACAACCAAATCCAGAACAGAGGTGGGCCATGATGTGAGGAAATTGGAACTTTTTCACATTGTTGGGGAGATTGTAAAATGGTACAGTTGCAATAGAAAATAGCATGGAAGTCCTTCAGAATACTAAAATATAAAATTATCTTAGAAGCAAACACTCCATTTTGAAAAGATTGAAAACATTAGAAAAGATTGAAAACAGTATCTTGAAGAGGTATCTGTTTTCTTATGTCCATTGCAGCATAATTCATAATAATGAAGGTGTTAATGCAACTTGACAGTTCATTGGTAGCTAAATGAACAAAGAAAATGGGGTGATGCATTGTGGAATATAATTCAGCCTTAAAGAAGAGGGAGTTCCTCATGATGACACACACTACATGATTATTCTTACATGAAGTAATCTTAGTCAAACATATATGAAGAAACATATATGTAGAATAGTTGCCAAGGGCTTCAAAAGGGGCTAACAAGGATTGATAGTTCAGTTAGTGTAAAATTTCAGTGATGCTAGTGATCTGTCACTCAACAATGTGTAAATTAATAGAATTCTACAATATTCAACATTGTTAAGTTAATATTTACGATATTCAACATTGTAAGTTAATATTTCACAATATTCAATGATGTGTGTAAGTTAGCAGTATCCTCCAAGATATTCAACAACACATGCAAGTTATCAGTATTTTATAATCAATAGCATTATTTTCCAATATTCAACAACACATGTAAGTTAACAGTGTCCTACAACATTAAAAAATGTAAGTAACATACTCTACAGGCAAATGTTATGTGTAATTTTATTACAATTTCAAAGATTTAGTCTGGTAAGATGGCTTAGCATACAAAGTAATGGGTTTCGCTATGGCATTTTTCTCCATGTGTTACACGTTTTTCTAATTCATTCCCATGTCCTCTGCTGGTTCCACCTCTAAAACCTTCCTCACTTCAGCTTCCATGTCACATATTCACAGCTTTCATTACCCACTCTTCCTCTACTCCTCTAATATCTCTTCCGCTTTCATACACCCTCCTACATACATATACATATGTTCCACATAGGAGAAAAACCATGTAGTGTTTTGTCTTATTGTAGCTGGTTTATTCACTTAACATAATGATTTCTAGTTACATCATTTTTCTGTAAATGTCATTTTATTTTTCTTTATAACTGAATACAAATTTCTACTGTATAAGGACCACATTTTCTTTATTCATCCATCTTTTTCTAGACAGCAAGGCTAGTTCCATTTCCTAGCTGCTGTGATTTGTGCGACAATAAATACAGATGCACAGGTCTCTGTGGTCTGCTGGCTTTCCTGAGTGTATAGTGTGGCCTCTGGGTCTGGTGGTTCTCCTTTTAGTTTGATAAGAAACCTCCATCATGATTTCCTTAGTGGCTACACAAGTGACATCTCCCAGCAGTGTGTAAGGGTTCCTCTTTTCCCATACTCTCACCAGTATTTGTTGTTCGGTGGGTTTGGTTTGGCTTGGTTTTATTTAGTTACTATAACTGAGGTCAGAGATAATCTAAGGGCAGATTTGATGTGCATTTCTCTGGTAGCTAAGGATGTTGTTGAACACGTTCTCCTGTATTTATTGACCATTGCATTTTTCTTTTTGAGAACTGTATTCAGTCTGTTACCCCATTTATTGATTGGATGGTTTATTTTGGGTGTTTATTTTGCAGATACTTATATATTCTAGGTATCTGCTGTGTAGCTGGTAAGGTTTTTTTCCCCCTCCATTCTACAGATTGTCTCTTCACTCTAATGGTTTCCTTTGCTGTGCAGAAACTTAATTCTTGCAATCTCACTTGTTAATTTCTGCAATTCACTGTGCCTTTGGAGTCCTTTGCAAAAAGTCAGTATTTTCTCATAGTTTAAGATCTTACTTTAAGGTCTTGATCCATTTTTAATTCATTTTGTGTGTGTGTGTGTGTGTGTGTGTGTGCGCGCGTGCGCGCGCTAGGAGATAGAAATCTAGTTTTATCAGGTGAACAGTGACACCAAATGCTGGTGAGGGTGGGAAAGAGGACACTTAATATATTGCTGGTGGACCATAAACTTGTGAAGCCTCTGTGAAGTGAGAGGAACAGTTTCTCAGAAAATGAAATGTAAAATTGCCATGTGATCCATCTGTACATCTGTACTGTTCTTGGTAGTATTCCCAAAGGACACTAGAAAATCAGTTTTCCGGCAAAATTTGTTGAATAGACTTTTTTTTCCAGTATGGATGGCTGTATCTGTGTGCATAAATGGGTCTTTTGTTGTATTGGTCCACCTGTCTGTTTTTATGTCTGTACCATCTTGCTGTTTGTTACTATGGCTCTGTAATGTAATCTGAGGTCACATATTGTTGTATCTACTGCTGTTTCTTTTTAGAATTGGTTTGGCTGTTTGGAGTCTTTGTTCTTCCATATTAATTTTATGATTTTAAGTTCTATGAAGAATATCATTGGGGGATTCATTTGCATTTGAATCTTGTGGGTTGCTTTTGGCAGCATAGTCATTTTCATGATGTTAGTTTTGCCAGTCCATGAACACACAGCTCTTCTAGTGTCTTCTTCAACTTCTTTTTTCAGTTTTTAAAATTTTCATTGTGGAGGCCTTTTACCCCTTAGATTATTTCCAGTTTTTTCATTTGTTTGTTTTTAATCTATTAGCAGAGTTTTTCCTTAGATTTCTTTCTCAGCAAGTTCGTTGTTGATATGTAGAAAAACTGATTTTTTTGGAAGTTGATTTTGTATCCTGTTGCTTTGCTAAAAGTGTTTATCAATTTCTAAGAGTTTAATGGTGGAGTCTTTAGGGTCCTCCCTCCACTATTGTTTAAGCAAAGCATCATGGGGTCCCAGAGGTGGCTCAGCAGGTAAAGGTCTTTGTTGCCAAGATAACTTTAGTTCAGTTTTCTGATGTAGAAAGAGAAAACCTTTGACCTTTGTCCTTTGACCTCTGCCTATGTGCCATGGCATAAGTGTGCACATGCACATAATATGATAAATAAGTAAATAAAAAATTAAATATAGGATGATGTCATCTGCAAAAAAGGTTAATGTGATTTCTTTCTTATTTGGGTCCCTTTTATCTTCTCTTACTGAGTAGCATATTAAATAAAAGAGATAGAGTACACTTGTCTTCTCCCATTCCTTAGAGGAAATGCTCTCAGTTTTCACCCATTTAGTCTAGTGTTGACTGTAGGCTTATCATGTATAGCCTTTACTTTATTATTTGTAAATTTTTTTAAAACTAATTTACTCTCTTTTACAGAACTTGGAGCTGTTTGGTTGATATATTGGGTTTTTTTTTAAAAATGTTGTTAAACACTCGTCCTCTCTACTTGAAGCCTCCTCCTTTAGATAGTAGCCTTCAGTGACCAAGTATAAAATGTTTGAAATCTGGTTTGATTGTCAGATTGCTGAGCACCATAGAAAAGCTTGATGTTGACTGATAGTAGCTATGTGGTCACTCAGTACTCCAAAGATGCAAACTGACTATCTCTGTAGAAATAGTTTATAAATGTGGTTTTTAGACTTGATTGTATGACAGAACTGATATTTTATAGGTTTTAATCTTGAAATTTTGTTAAGCCAAGAATAATTTTTAAAAAGATTTTGGATATGTAAACTTTGTTAGGTACAGATACTGAGATTGTCATTTGGTAGATATTGAGCATTATAGAATATTGTATTCTTTATAACATATGTCTCCAACAAAGATAAGACAAAGCAGGTATTGTTAGAATTTTTAATCTCACCGTTGCTAACTTTATGTTGAGGATCGAAAGCCTATTTATATCCTTTTGGGGGTTAAACATCTCCTCTCTGTTTACATTCTGTGTCCCTTCCCACTAGATGTTCTTAACCTCAATGCACTTTCCAACTCTTTCCAGTAGAAACTTCCTCTCCAGCACCACATCACAGTTCCATTGTTACCAACAACCTTTATCTTGCAAAGTTTAGTAGGAAAATGTCAGGGCTTTCTGTTGACATTCCAACACATTTAATATAGTTGTTTATTCTTGCCTTTTCAAAAGTATTTTCTTACCCTCAGAGTTACTAATGCTCCCATTAGCGTTTTGTGCTCTCTCCTTTTTTAATGGCAGTGCCTCCTTGTTGTCAACTCTAGGGATTAGTTCTCCAATGGCTTATCCTCCATTGCATCTGCCATTGCTATTTGCTCTTACTGTGCTCCTTGGTTTGGACCTTTGTGGTTATTTTTCACAAATGCTCACCATCAATTCTTCCATGTCCTTGGAGCTTTAGACTGATTTTCCCATTATTTCTTTATCTATATTGGGGAATCTTGTTAGGCACTCAAACTTATGTCCACATCCTGATTATTTCTTTATTCAACCCTCACATCTTAATGTGTCTAACTAACATCACAGCGATCGCCCCAAACTCTTAGTGACTCCTCTCGTCCTTTCACATCGCCGATTAAGCTCTCTAAGCTTGTTAGTCTCCTCTTCAAAGTCTGTCATCCAGCTGTGTCCTGTGACTTCCCTCATGTCCTTCTATGCATGCTGTATAATGTGTAGCAGGTTATCCATTGCTAGAAAATTTTTTTTAGCAAAGGTCAATTTAGATACTCTCCAGCTAAAGCCTTTCTGGACTTTCTGAACACATTGAAAGTAAAATCCAAAGCTCCATCATTTCCCTAGCTCCTACTTCTTTTGGCCCTTGGCTGTCTTACTAACTACTGTTTCTACATGTTACTTCTTTAATTCTGTATGCGCCTTAGGACTTTTGCACTTGTTCTTCCTCTTTCCTGGAACACACACACACACACAATTTATGATTTATGTGCCGTATAGACTCAGTTCAGTATGAAGTAAGGTATTGACTGTTTGGAGTGGTCTTTCCTGGTTCATCACATGGTTTTCACTTCTAAAATAGCCAGACATATCCTACCAGTCTGTATCCATCCTTACTTGATTTTATTATGTAATATTTATCACTTGCACATTGGTAGTTTATGTTTAATTGTTTATTATTTTCACCATTGAAATGCTTGCTTCTTGAGGTTGGGGGCTTGTATTCATTATTGTGTTTCTAGTGCCTAAGATGGTAAGATGAGATTTAGTATACTGAATATTTAATCAGTAGATGTTTGTGGAATGAATAAGTGAATGGGTTCCAAATCTCAGTTGTGGCATGGAGGAGAGCACCACTCATTGAAAGGTTCCTCTTGCCATGATTTAACATCTATTAATTTAGTGCCGAGAAGGTTGCATGATAATCTAGATTCAAAGACAAAGACAAAAACAAAAACAAGTCACTAGCCCTATATTAAAGAGGCAGATATTGAACCAAGTATAAAACAGTATGTTCATTGCTTTAATAAAGACACATGTGAAAACATTTGTTAGCAACTTATGTATAGGACCTTGGTTGTCACGGGGAGTCAGTGCCAACCTTATAAAAATGATGACTGTTTTTCAACTGATAGTTGAGGAATGAGAATAAATAAGCATCTGACTGAGGAAAAAGATAATATATTTAAAACCATGGAGGTGGTAGAAGACAATTGGGCTGCTTCTAGTACATCTAGTACTACCAAAATTATGGGAAATAAGTTTGGAGTGGCTAGAGCAGCAAAAAGGAAGAGTTGGGGCTATGGACTAAATTACATAAAACTTTATATGCTATGCATGATTGCTTTTGTACACTGTAAAGATTTGTCACTTGTATTGGTTTAATAAAACTATTGGCCAGTAGCCAGGCAGGAAGTATGGGTGGGGCAACCAGACTAGAAGCATTCTGGGAAGAAGAAAAACTCAGTCTGCAACTGACACCCATACACAGAAGAAGCAAGATGAGAAGGCCTTATTGATAAAAGGTACCAAGCCACATGGATAAACATAGATAAGAATTATGGGTTAATTTAAATTGTAAGATCTCATTAATAATAAGCCTGAGCTAATAAGCCAACAGTTTATATATTAAAGTAACTCTTGTGTATTTGTTTGGGAATGAACAGTTGGTGTGCAGGGCCAGGCAGGACAGAAACTTCTGCTTACCCAGGATAGTTTAAGTTTCTGTGTAGTGAAGAGTCATTGAAGAGTCATATGACCAAGCCTGTGGTAATGTCAAGGGCAGTGACTTCTACAGTTGTGTCTTGAACAGCTGAATAATACCATTAGTCAGACTATGACACCAGAGATGGAAGAACAGTGGTTACTTGGGGAAGAATAGTGAAAATTTTAAGTGCTTAATAATCTTAGAGTCCAGAAACCTTTTGGTCTGTTGCTGTATTTTATATCTGATATCCCATTTTGTAAGTATACTGACTTTATTTTTAAGATATGTTCAACCAGTTCTTTACAAATGAGATACACACTGCTGAACTGAAGGGCCTTGGCATTCCTAGTTTTGCCAGTTTGTAAGCTGACTAAAAACAATAAAGAATACTTTGGAAAGTATTGTAAAGCCAGGGGCATTGCAAAGAAACAGTTCTAAATCTAGGGCCTTCTGTGGTTTCAAACATAAGTTTTTAAAAATCCTTTCTTTTTAGGGGAATAGTGTTAACGTAGTACAGTGCTCCTGAATGTGTTGTTGATCAGTTTTATCTCAAGGGTGTGCTGTATAACTTGTCTTACTTTGGGATTTATAAAACATTAGTAGATTTTTGCATTTAAAATCATTTTGAATTTATGGAATTAATTTGGTGTATTACCATGTTGCTGAAGTAGACAATACAAAGAGGAAAAACAGACTAACTTTGCTTATGATTAGCAATCTTGAAATGTCTTGGGACAGTGCTGTTCCATTAGAAACATAACATGGACAGGAATATGAAACATGTAAATGATTTAAATCCACCAGCCACTTTTAAAAGTATAAAAAATAAACATGAAATTAATGTTTTATATAAGCTAATATATCCAAAGCAGTTGTCATATACATATATGTCTCTATGTATAATCAATATCAAAATAGTAATGAGACATGTTAAGTTTGTGTGTATAAGTGTACACGTGCGTATCCCAAGTCTTTGAAACCCCAAAGGGTTACATCTCAGTTCAGACTGACCACATTTCAGATGCTGTGTGTGCTTGTGTTGGTCGGTGCAGTACTAGATCATTCTCAAACCAATAGAGGTTGCTCAGCATTCTGCAATACTTGCTGCTATCTTTCCAACATCAAGTAATTTATGTGCTGCTTGTTTTATTGTACTGCCAAGTATATTAAAGCATTCCTTCTTTTCTCCATTCATCATTTTCTTACCTACAGTGTTTTTGTCCAATAAAGATCTGTTTATGGATGTTCATTGCCTTTGGTTTCTCTTATGCCACCTTATTGTACTATCCTGTTTTACTAAAATAGTCTTTGAATTTCAGTGGTTTTGTTTTTAATTACAAAATGCTGCAAGCTTGTTGTAACAAACTTAAATAATATGATACATGTAGTATAAAATAAGTAGGTCCTTTGACATCATTCTTTCCTCTTTCATATGCAACAGTGTAGATAATTCTCCTTAGAAATATACATTTATGAAAAATTATTACTCACTGAAAGTGTACCTGGAAAATATTTTTAAAAGATGGTTTATTAAAAGAAGAGAGTAAAGTTGTGTTCTATAAAGACAGAGTCTCCTGTAGCCCCGACTGGCTAGAAACTCACTATGTAACCAAGGGTGACCTTCTACTGATCCCCCCCACTGTACCTTTCAAGTGCTGGTATTATAGATTGAGCTAACACACCTGGTTTCTACAATTCTGGGGATCAAAATCAGGACCTCATTCATACTAGACAAATATTCAACCAGCTGGGCTACATTCCCAGCCCATCATTACTATGAATTATCTATTAATTTAAAAAAATAGTCATGAATAGTCTTTAGAAATGGAAATATTTCTTACTATACCTCATATTTAGTAAATTTTAGTTTATAATTAGAGCTGTGCTGGTTCTCAAAATTAAAGAATGGGGAGTGTAGTTGTCTCTCACTGTGTGGCACTTGTCAGCATGCACAGGATCCTGGACTCCATCTCCAAAATCAACCAAAAAAGCAAAATAAAAGATATGTGATACATTCTTGGCACAGTCAAATATGTGATAGTCTGATAGCACCCTTTTTTGTTGTCTTCTGTGTTTACCATTTCTCAGAATAGATTCAAAGTGCAGAACACTTTGAAATTTTTCTACTTTTTGAACTCTTTTTGCCTGAGAAATTTTTATGTAGCTCTGGCCATATACATATATTAGTTACTTTTTGTTGCTGTGTTAAAAAAAATGACCAAAAGGGACTTACAGAAGAAAGAGTTTATTGTGGTTCCCTAGGAGAGCGTTTATGAAGGTGGGGGAGCCATGNCAGCAAGTGGCTGGCACAGGAAGCTGGGAGATCACATCTCAACTGTAAGTGGAGAGAACAGACTGGGAGTGGGGGAGGCTAGAGCCATCAAACCCTGCCCCAGTGGTACTTCCTATAGCAAGGCTGCACCTCCTAAAGGCTCATAGCCTCCTCAAACAGCATCAGTCACTGGGGACCAAGTGTTCAAATGTGTCAGCCTGTGTGGGGCATTTTTATTTTCTTGTAAAGAATTAAGGTTTTGGGCCCAGAGAGATGGCTCAGCAGGTAAAGGTGACTGCTGCCAAGCTTGATGACTTGAGTTCAGTCCCTGAGACCCTAGGGTAGAAGGAGAGAACCAACTCCTGCAAGTTGTCCACCTCTACATGGGCATTGGGGCAAGCAAGTGCTCCCCACCACCCACGAATAAATAAATAATTGTAATATTAACAGTATTTTAAATAATTAATCTTGACTGAATATTTGATATTCCAGGAGATAGCACATCTACAGTGTTTTTTATAATTCATTATTTTATCATTGTCAGTTGTCTTAGTCAGTGTTCTTTAGCTATGAAGAGACACCATGATCAAGGCAACTCTTATGAAAGAAACCATTTAGTTGGGGTTTGCTCGCAGTTTTAGAGGTATAGTTCATTATTATGGTGGGGAGCAAGACAACATGTCGGCAGACATGCTGGAGAAGTAACCTAGAGTTCTATGTCTGGATCCACAGGGAACAGAAGAGAGAGACACCTGGACTGCAGGTTTTTGAAACCCCAAAGCCCATCGCCTGTGACACACTTCTCAAACTAGGCCACACTTCCTAATCCTCTAAAATAGTGCCACTCTCTGGTGCCCAAGCATTCAAACCTATAAGCCTGTGGGAGCCATTCTCATTCAGACCACTACATCAGTTCTGCGATTGTAGATACACTTCAGATAAACACATAGTACTAAATGACAAGTGTGTTTTTATGTTTTCAGAAATTGTTGGAAATTTCGCTGAATCCCAAGTCAAAATTTATGCAGTGATTTTTTTATGACATCAAGTTAACTCAAACAGTAATTTTTGGAATAAAACATTCTAACAGTACAAAGATAAAGTAATTTGATGCATGCTGAGGAATGAGAATAGGGAAGTTAAATCTTTGTTTTTTTGTGCTTAAGCCATTGTTTGGTAAATGTTTGTTTTCCGTGCTTAAGCCGTTGTTTCTAAGAGAGCAGAAAACTTTGTAGTATGGTTAAAATGTTGTTGTTCATAACATACAGTAGTGTTGTGTGCCTGCTGGTATTTTCAGTGCAGATGGCACATGTGTGTTCAGAACAAATGCAGCAGTGAAGTTCACAATGAAACACAGGTGATTTGTGCCCCAAACATCCTAACTTCATTTTGATTTTGAACATTTTGGTCATTGTGCAGTCAGTGATAGAGCACTTATCTGTCCTGTTTGTGACCCTAGACTCTTTTCCAACACCACTAATATATCTGTTTGCTGAGAGGAGTCAGCAAGAGAGATAGCTGCAGATGAGCTCTACCAAATTCTCATTTTTAAATAAATTTTAACCTGCTTTGTTGTACAGTAGCCTTGATCGTCTATAGACCAACTTCACTTGAATATACAGAAAAGTCAAGCCAAGTGAATACACAGGGAACGTTCTTATTTTCCTGCTATTTTTGATTGTTTGTTTTGTTTTTTCTTGAGACAGGCTTTTTGGCTGTTCTGGAACTCACTTTCTACAAAGTGAGGCTGACCTCAAACTCACAAGAGATTCACCTGCCTCTACCTCTGGAGTGCTGGGATTAAAGGTGTACGCCACCATGCCCGGCACTTTCCCACTGTTTTGAAGTACCAAATATGTTATAAAATGAGCCCCGTATGATGTGGGACCACCCGTCTACCTACTAATTCTTGTATTCAAGACAGTTGCATTGGCATTTTAATATGTGACAATTGTAGTCTGTTAGTGTAGCCTTTATGTAAAATACCACATTGGGTTTCTTTTTATTTTGTAGAATGCTTAAGAGGATGCCAGAGTCAGAACTCACTATGTGTCTTACTTGAAACATTTCTTTATACTAAAACATTTCATAATTTTTAACAAAGTTAATGAAACTTATTCTTCAGAAAATAGATTTTAAGTAAATCTATTTTGAAAGTATTTTCAGTTAAGAATTTCATCTCTTACCCTCATATCTTTGTTTACTAACATATGAATTGATTGTGCCTTGCCTCATTTTCAAAGGAATTTGACATGGCTTAGAAGGAGAGACACCTGGTTTGTATTAATCGTTACATCTAAGCTCTGGGATTTTCCAGAAAGGAACAGAAAAAGGACACATGTGTCTAGAGAAGGGATCATATAACTTTTGGAGACATACCCTTTTTTCTTTTACAAACAACATTAGATAATAATCTTTGGTTTTGCAAAAGTTAGAAAATGTTTTTCAGGTTGAAATTTCCTGTCTTGACCAACCACAGCTGCTATGGTTTTAATTTAGGAAGTCTTAGCGTGTGTTGTGAGCTAAGATGCCTGGTTTGTTTTTGTTTTCAGAAAACTGCTGCAGCCTGAGTGGCAAATGTGGAGTGAGTTGTACTTGATGAAAAAATCAAGTACAGCCAGCCATCATAAAAAGTGGATCCTATTAAAACCATCAGATTTAGCTAAATGCTCTCCAGTGGGTTAGGGGAATAAGTTCAGCCTCGGGTGGGGGTGGGGGGAGTAGGAAAGAAAGGAGGGTCATGTGTTATTGTAAGTGATAAAGCACACGTGAAATATTAGCTGTATGGGAATTAGGGAAATGGTATGTGACCATTTTTGTACTGTTTTTAATTGTTACGACTTCTATAGGTTTCCAGTTAAAACTTTTCAAATAAAAAGTTGATTCAGGTAGGAATGGTGCCACATTCATGCTTCCAGCACCTGGGAGGTTGAAGCAGGATTTCAAGTTTGAGACCAGTCTAGGACACATAATGACTTTAAGTCAACCAGAGATAAACATGGAGACCCTCCTCCCCATTTGAGATAACAGACATGGTTTAGTTATGATACATTTATATGAGCCAACAAAGTGATAGAGAATTTGTTCTAAAAGCATTGTTACACACCCATTAGGTCATTTCTTTCTAATATTAGATACTCCGAATGAGCCTTGTAAAATCCTGAGCTTAGTCACTTCATGGTTGTCTGTTGAGTATTTAAAGGCTAATGCCCTGCTGTTGATTGAAGAGCTGTGTATGTTCAGATAACAGATAAAGGACAAGCAGTGTGGGCCTGTTGTGGAAAAGTTAAAGCTTGACTTGTTCATGTTATTTATGTTCTTAGGTTGATAGATCAGAGATGTACTTGAAGTTACTTACATTTTTTTCTCAAGAGAACTTTAAAACAGTAGAAGCAGTTGGAAAGGTGCTAAAGTATAGTCCCAGTGTACAAAAGTTACAGAGAAAATAATTTGGCCAGAATTGTTACAAAGGTACATTTTCGTAATTAGCTGCTCTCTATCAAAAGGAAACCTGGCTTCTTATCCCCTTTAGAAAATGTAATTTTGGACAAAACTGAATATTTCTAGTCTTTCTGGAATAAATAAGCTGTAAAATGTAGAATAACTAATTCTTTTCTTCAATTAACTTAATAAAATGCTCTTTCAACATTAAAAAAATCTTTAAAAAATTAAACTGTATGGGGAAGAGTTGAGTTTAAGTAAGAAATCATATGCTGATGTGGGATCCTCCTTGTATGATGTGAATATGTTTTATTACCATTGGCTAATAAAAAAGATGCTTTGGCCTATGACAGGGCAGAATATAGGTAGGCGGGAAACCTAAACTGAATGCAGTGAGAAAGAAGGCAGAGTCAGGAGTCTTGTAGCTGCCGACAGAGAAAGATGCCAGAACCTTACTGTTAAGCCACAGTCTCGTGGTGATGCACAGATTAATAGAAATGGGTTAATTTAAGATATAGGAGCTGGCTAGGAATATGCCTGAGCTGTTGACCAAGCAGTGTTGTAATTAATACAATTTTTTGTGTGATTATTTGGGTCTGTGGGTGGATGGGAAACTAAAGCACAGCCTCCATCTACAAAATGCTGTGATTGGAAGTTTTATGAGTGCAAGTGTGGTCCTGTGGGTGGGGTGGGACCGAGGTTGACCTCAGGGATCTTCCACAGTGGCTGCTCTCTTTATTTTTCAGACAAGGTCTCACTTTACCTAGAGCTTGTTGGTTATGCAGACTGACTGGATCCTTCTGTCTGCTCCCTGACTCTGAAGCTGCAGGGCTGCTGGCACAAGCCCACCAGGCATAACTTTTTCCCCTCCCTTTCATGAGTGCTTGAGGCTGAACTCAGATCCTCATGTATGTATGGCAAGTGGTACTTTACTGTTGGAACCGTAATCCAAGCGCATAGGGTTAGTATTAAATATAAATTTTTAAAATGTGACAAACTGCTTATGATCTGTGCTCTGAAAATTATAGTGTATCATACATCTCTATACTTGAAGACTAGTATATGTCTTTACAAATTTTCCCAAATTTGTGTTCAATGATACTACATTGGTGGCTTGAAATTATCCAGGGTAAGAATATTTACTGTATAAAGATTGGCAGATGCCATAAATCAGGACTTGATTACTTATTGATCGTCTAGACTTACAACGATGAAAATACTAATGTAAATGTGTCATGTCTTTAGCTACTATATTGTGAATAGCTTAAAAAAATGAAGATATACTCTTCCATTATTCAGAGTAGTTATCCACTTGAGCAAAGGAATCACTATAGACATCATTGGTATAAACAGCCAACACTCTGAAACACACCATGAGCTTGTTGGTAATTTACCAAAACACTGCTTGTTATGGCCCAATTGAATTTAGCATTTAGATAGGAAATAAACATTGTAAGTTTATTGTATTACTATTCCAGTTCAAGATAGTATTATTATGAAATATGATCATTCAGGAAAAGGGATTGTTTTGAAAACTATTCACTATAGCATACAATATTAAAGTACATAATTTGGGGACTCTAATAGTCTAGTTACAGATTAGAGGTAGTAATATAATTTAGAGTTTGAAAGATGCTTAAAACTAGATCACCTTTGTTATAAATAGAAATGCTTCTTCTGGTGTATGTCAATCATTTAGATGTACTTAGTTTTTACTGGAAACAACACCCGTAACCTGATAGTAGCATTGGAAAACTCTAGAAATACAGGGTTTTGTTTTGCTTTGTTTTTTCTTACATTGAGATGAAACTGTTGCTTTTAATTTCTGCCAATTGATTCTAGAGAAACATAGACACAAAGCAATGTGGGAGAAAAATGTCACTTATGCATAGCAGTTGGTCTTCAGGTGTAACGTTAGCTGTGATACTTCATCCAAACCCCTGGGCCACCCTCATTTACTTATCCTAATCATGCATAGTATGGCCTTCCTCTATGCTAAGGGCGTTTTCTTTCTAAAACTTCCTCCTCACATTTTGGCTTTTCTTAACCTTGTGGCTGAAATAGAAGCCTTCATATACTTCTTTAGGTAGATTTTACAGATGTAAATCTTCTGTTAGATTTTTTTAATCCCAAACAGATCCTTGTGTTTATTGTCTATTGCCTTCATATTGCTTTTAGTTTTTCACTTCAGATTCTAGAAATGATGCTGAATTATGATTTCGTCATTTTTGTCTTTATTAATCCCATCAGTTTTGTGTCAGTTGGACATTTCTTTTGTACTTTTTGTTTATTGTGTGCATCTGATTCCCATATAAAATACTAAATTTGAAAGGGCCATGAGTATTAAAGTCCATACTGTTCAATACCCTCTCCCTGTAAATTCACCTCTATTCATTACCATTACTCCTGCTATTTAATCAGCTGAAGCAAGTTACAAGTTATTTCAGCAAATCCACATCTGTTCATTTCTGCCCAGAAGTTTTCAGAGGTATATACTACTGATAGGTGTTTTACTAATTGAAATTGACACACTGTTAATCGCATTCCTTAGAGTTTCTTTGAAACTTAGACCTTTTTGAAATTTGGCTCACTATTAAAATCATAGGCCAACAAAATGGCTCAGTGGGTAAAGGTACCTGTTGCCAAGACTGACAGCCTGAGCTCAGTCCCCAGAATCCACATCATGGAAGGAAAGAGCCAACTCTGACCTCCATGTGTGCACTGTGGTGTTCATGTATGTATATAAATGTACACATAAATTAATACATTTAAAAAATTACTGCTAGAAGAGAGAAAACTCAGCGTAGGCCTCTTAAGTGAATAGTACCATAGGCTGGGTCTCCTTTATCTCAAATGTGTTGCAGCAGTGTTTCAGAGGTTTGTGGATTTTCTGTATTCCTAGAATGTTGGTATATTGACTTACTGGCTGAACATTGCTAATCCAGGAACAATTCTGAAAGCTCCAAAACCCAGTATTGAATGCTGACATGTCACTCCAAAAGTTTTGGGTTTTGAAATTTAAATTTTTTTAGATCAAGGATGATTGACCTAAACTTAAAAAAAAAGGGTTTTTCTTAAACATTGTATTTTTGTTTTATTGATACAAAGGCATATGTATATTTACAAACTCAGTGCCTGCTCTCCCTATGTGTCTATCTTCCTAAGCTATTGGCCCAAACAGCTTTTATTCATCAATCAATAAAAGCAACACATATACAGAAGGACATTCCCACATCAAGTCTAGGCTTTAGAACATGCAGATGGTTCTCTTTATGAGGATGTAGTGGCCATCACTGTTCACATAATCTTTTTAAATTCAAACTGAAGCAAATTTACTTGTTTAAAAAGAGAAAACTTGAAAGGTAGGGTGAGTGGTTTTGAAGATACAAAGAAAGGGTGTCTTGTGATAAAGTCTGTTGACCTCATGGGGCTTTGGGGTTTACTGTCTTCACTTACATGAGTGATTACACTAAGTATTTTATGACAGATTTTCCTTTTTTTATGTCTGTGATTGCTGTAGAATAGATTAGTAGGCCCTCTACCCATTCTTTAAATTTTTCTATGTTCAATACATTATAATTAGATTTTTATTATTAAATCTTCCCCTTTTTTTCAGATTTAAGTGGTGCCATGCAGCAAGAAGCAGAGAGATGCAGAGTTCGAACCAAAAGGCCTGACATGGCACTTTATGTACCTAAAGCTCGAAGGGGTACAGCACTCCCCAAGGCAAGTGACAAGGAAGAAAGCTGCAGGCCTCCTGCCTTTGTGCTGAAAGAACAAAAGGAAGGTTTTCTTCCCCAGAAGATCTTTGGAAATCAGCCAGAGTCTCACAGACTTAGTGGCCGTTCTGATAGGAAGGGGTGTGACTATAGGGAAGGAAAGAGAACATCAAAATTAAGGGAAGATGGGTGCCTCCAAAAACAGAGTAAAGACAAGGTTTATACTAAGAGAGGAATTGAAGAGTCCAAAGAAGCCTCATCTCAAGAACATCAACCCAGAGCCCCCAATGCTGGGATTATATCTAATGGACCTCTGCAAAGACTTTTTAAACCAAAGGAAGTGGAGTGTTTGGAAGTTCCAACTGCAGGAGTGATGGGACACCAGGAGGTGCTTCCATCCAAGTCTTACTCAGAAGCCCATGATGCTCGGGTTCTAAATAGAGCATTCCAGAATGTGGGGCTCTGTGATTTCAGTGGAGAAACTTTTCTAAATAGAAAGTTGGACAGCAGAATTGAAATTGAGGCCAGTGCTATGGAGCTAGTCTCCCAGTTTCCTCAAGTTGTTACCACTCAGTTAAAACCAGAGGGTACAGCTATGCCAGTAACTCTAAGTTCTGATTCTGAAACTGCACCATGCAGTGTGGAAACATCAGATGGAGTGTCAAAGCACACTCCTGGGAGCATCTCTGCAGTTTCTGTTCCCGGAGGTCCAGATGACGATGTTGATCCTACTTTTACAGACTTTAAAGCTGAGAGTGAGGATAGAGTCAACACTCCAGAGTCTATCTTGGGTCAGAAAGGTGGAGATTGCATTTCTGAGACTATGGGTATCATTTCTCTTAAAATGGCTATAGTCAGCAAATTAGAGAGCACAAATGGCATTATTGATCCAACAGTGACTGGAGAGTGTGAGAGTGACAGCTCTGCTGATGAGTTATGTGTGAAGTATGAGCCTTCTGATACAGCTGTCCTTGCTCATGAAACAGACACAGATAATGGATTTAAAAGTGTGTGTGACACTGGCAGCAAGGCATGTATGCAGGACATTGCAGGTGCAGTTTGTGCTCGTGTAACTGAAGGCAGCCCTTGTATAGTTGCAGTTAGAGAATCTGATGAGAGTAGTAGCAATACAAGTCATTTTTCAGATTCTATAGAAATGAGTGCAGATGTAGTCCTTCTTGATGCAGCTAAAAGTGAGAACCACTCTGAAAATGGTAGCAGCCTAACTGTCTGCTCCGATATTTATGCTGAGAGCATTGCATCTAGTTTTACAGAGTTAACAGAAAAGTTGGTAGAGCATGTGTCAGGTTGTGCTTCCTCTTTACCCATAAAGAAGATTGCTGATAATAATTGTGCCACTTGTTTGGACTCTGAACTGAGTGTGTCAAATGGGATTAACCTCTTTTTGGAGAGTGCCTTGGGCAGTGATCTGAATAGTACTGAGGAGATAACAGAGGCAGTGCACGAGCTAAGAAGTGCTGAAGAGTTTGAAACAAAAGAGGAAGATGACTCAGAGAACACTGTGTGTGCTCTATCATTTTCTGATAGAGATTCATCTGTGAAAACATCTGTAGAGCTAAAAACAACAGACACTTCTCACATACAAGGAAGTATTGCTGTGGAGGAAAGCTGGGAATCTATGTTTAATGATGACGGTGACTGTGTAGACCCACGTCTTCTACAAGAGGTATGCTCAGTTGAAATTACTTGATATTTAGACAGTTAGGAAATCTAGATTTGGAAATATTTCTGATAGACATTGTATACATTTATTCATTTTCTCACATTCAATTTAAGTTCTTGCAATAGAAATAGCTTGATATGATTATACATTGAGAAAAGAATATCTGATAGATATGTAAAAGTTAAAACATACGTAATCCTGCTAGATCTGTAATTGCTAAATATTAAGAGGTATTACACTGAATAGATTAAATATAAATTTAGTGGATTCTGACAGCTCATTGAGGAAATACAGAGAGATCAAAAATACAGAAACATCAAAAATGTTTTTCTGTTTTGATAGCATGTATTTTTACTTGAGCCATTTGGGGGAAGGAAATAATTTATAACCTAATCATTCATCTTTATATTTTAGTGAATTTTGGAATGTCGGAAATTGTAGAAGGAAGTAGAGAAGAGAAGAAAGAATATGGCTATTTTCTGCAGAGTTGATACTGAGTTAGACTGTGTTAGTGACTATAAAGTACATATAAGGACTATTAGTGAATGATAGTGTGCTGATAGAGTTCAGAAATACCAATGTGTGACTTGAAGGCATTGTACAAACTCTTGAGCTCCACATTCATTTTCATATTTTTAACATTTACCTCTCTGCCATTTAAATTCTTTATTGCAAATTAGAACCACTGCTTTAAATAGAAAACCGTTTTCTCTCTCTCATTGTGGATTCACATGGCCTTGGTCTGGAAGGGAGGAGTGGTGGGTTTGTGAGTGAGACCCCCCCCCAGGTAGTTATCCTTTAGGAAAGATGTGGGTGTTTGAGTCCTGCTCTCTCCATTGGCACTTGAAGCTGCCATTTACATTCATGTTCTTTGAATCTGATGGGCTGTGGATGCAGTAGTCCCAGTTCTCTTCTGGTTTTTAAAGGATGCCACAAATCTAATAATATAATAGCCCTTTGGTGACTTTTGCTCTTAGTTTATTATTTATATTACTCAAGCATACTTAATTAAATGTAGAACTAGAGTGCTTATCTACCTTGAAAGTTTTCCAGCAGAAGGCTTTGGCTTTTTTCCCAGTTGGCCTATTTATTTGTTGATAAAGGCTAGACATGGAAGCATATCTAATGCTTCTAATAGGCAGGAAGATATGCTGTAAAGTAGGGTGTGACAACCATTGATAAGTTACATTTGAACTTCTAAAACTGGTCCAAAGAAATGCAGAACTGCAATCCTTGATGAATTGTCAAAGATCACATTTCATCTTTTATTTTCATAATTAATCAATTAGTTTATTTATTTTCCAAGACAAGTTTCTCTGTGTAACCCTGATTGTCCTGGAACTTGCTTTGTAGACCAGGCTGGCCTTAAATTCAGAGCTCAACTTGCCTTACTCTCCTGAGTTCTGGTGTTAAAGATGTGCACCAACTTTATGGCCTGGCAGCTGTATTTCATCTTCTAAAACCAGGATATGGGATGCCCAGAAATTTAAACTGGTAACCAATAAAGGAGAGAACTTTGGCATGACCTCTTTTATCTCTCTAATAATTAGCTCTTTCATAGGGAAAACAACAACAACAAAACTTGGATGACCCCTGCTGCCTCCTATTTTGGCCAGCAAATTCAGGGTAGAAGGGCAGGTGAGGTACCAACAGTATAACACGAATGATGTTGATGGAGATGTTAGCATTCACCTTCATTGGCTATATCTAGTCTTTGAGGTTTTGTATAGAAATAAATAGGTAATCTTCCACTTTAGTCTTTGTGTTAGAGAAAGCCACTACCCTTGCTCAACCATAAAAACTGGGGAGCAAAGTAAAGGAATTGCACCTGTTTCCACTCACTATGTTCACCAGCGTTCTGACATCCTGTCTCCCTGTAGTCTTCTACAAACACGCTGTCTATTTTTAAGTGGCCAACCCAAGGTAGAAAAAAAAAGCTTATAGTTCAGCCACTGAGAGCATGTATGACATACAGGGACAGGAAAGCCTTTATAATGCAGCTTTCAGAGACCACCGTACGTCGTTGATATTGTGTCCTTGTCACTTTGCAGTTAAACAGCAAACACTTGCAGTGTGACACTGTCTTAGTTTGGGTTTCTGTTGCTATGAAGAGACACCATGACCACAGCAACTGTTATTTAAAAACAACAGCAACATTGAATTGAGGTGGTTGCTTACAGTTCAGAGGTTCGGTCCATTATCATGGCAGGGAGCATGGCAGCATTGTGCTGGTTACCTCTTGATCAGAAGGTAACATGAAGTGGACTAAAACATTGGGAGGTATCTTGAGCATTTATGAGACCTCAAAGCCTGTCTCCACAGTGACACACTTCCGCCAACAAGACCACACCTACTCCAAGACCCCATTGCCTAGTAGTGCACTCCCTTTGGGGGCCATTTTCTCTAAAACCACCATAGACGTTATAAATTGCAAGTAGCAAGATGTTGCTATGTTAGAGGTGTTATGCTATTTGTTTACTATGTTCTAAAATTGCTTATATTTTATTTAGAGAGAAAAGATATAATTAATACAGTCATACAGCCACATAGCGTAGTCATTAAATTAATGAGTAAAACAGCAACCCAAGAACTTTACTGATATTATTTGATGATTTGATGAATGACACAATGACACTAGACAGACTAGATCTTCCAGGGCTGAACTGGTTACTAACAGTTTTATGTCAATGAGGCCATGAAGTAAAGAAAGATTATAGTTATTTCTTCCATATTGTTCTAAGGTCCTAACTTTTCTCTAGTTTCTTTTAATGTATACATTATTTTCATACAATTTTAGATTTACAGAAAAAATTACTAAAGCATAGACTTTCCATGTACTCCCTGGTCTTTTTATTACTGTTTGTATTTTCAAAATTTTATTATTTCCAGCTCACCTTAACAGATTTTTATAATTTGTATTTTTATAAAACTTTCTGAGCTGATAGGTTATTGGCTGCCTGAGTGGGAATTTGTAGAGACATCTTCCAGTTGTTCTGCCATGATCACATGGGCCATCCCAAGGTGCACTTGATTTAACACGATCACATGGGCCATCCCAAGGTGCACTTGATTGAACATCTGCCTTATTCAGTCTGTAGTGCTTGGTGACTAGAGATCCCAGGTCACACAGAGAAGGGAACATTAAGTAGGATCCCTTTGTGTTGCTGCTGTTGTTTTAAACCAGGTAGATCCGAGAATTAAAAATCTCTCTTTTGAGCACTGTTAGATTTGTTGAGTGATGTATTTTTGTAAGGGATGTGCAAGCCATTAACACTTTAATTCTGATCTGTTCCAAGCTGAAAAAAAGAAAAAAGTTCTGAGTCTGTATTGTGAGCACGAAGGAAGGAAGCTTTCCTTCTATAGTTAGCAGACTCTTGGTGTTCCTGGTTCTGTTCTTCTGTTCAGCACTCTCTGTATGATGTCTATGTGGGCTGTGGCTGAGACAGATGGAGATGCGATAGTGACCTGACTCATAATGATATTCCATTCAGTTCATTATGTATGTTCAAGGTCACTGTGAGAGGAGAGGCGGGGGTTGACAAAGAATCTACTTTTTGCCCTTGTCAAAAGTAAACAGACAACAACTTCTCCAGAATTAAAGTTCCATTTATGTCGGAAGGTTGGTTAAAGACAAGCATACTTTTAAGGAAATTCAGTCTTGCATATGCTTGGATCTTAATGTGATAATTTGTATCAAAAATACTGGTGAGCTTCTCTGTTGGCTAATGTGAGAAAGGAGTGACTCGATATAGGCCTGACTACAGAAATGATATTGATTAGCTACATTCAAATCCAGACTGTTTTGTTGTGATAACTCTCAAGTGTGGGAAGATGGAGATTTGTATGAGGCCTAGAATTAAGACAGAGGTAATGTGAGTGCTCCTTGTTATTCTTTTTTATTGTTGTTTTTCCATTCAAAAATTTACACTTCCTCTCCTCCTCCCACTCCCCCACTTACCCTCCTCCCTCCCCCTCCCTCCTTAAGGGAGGGCAGGGTACCCTGCCCTATGTGAAGTCCAAGGCCCTACCCCCTACATCCAGGCTTAGGAAGGTGTGCATCCAAATGGACTAGGGTCCCAAAAAGCCAGCACATGCAGTAGAAACAGGTCCCAGTGTTATTATCAATGGCTTCTCAGTCCGCCTGCATTGGCAGCCTCATTCAGAGAGTCCGGTTTGATCACATGCTCGTTCAGTCCCGGTCCAGCTGGAT
>LOEQ01000053.1:347735-375160 GCA_001685075.1 Bramus lutescens | reverse complement strand
TGATCCATTTGGACTTGAGTTTTGTGCATGGTGATAGGTATGGGTCTATTTTCAGTCTTCTACATGTTGATGTCCAGTTATGCCAGCACCACTTGTTAAATATGCTTTCTTTTTCCCATGTGATTTTTTTTGCTTCTTTGTCAAAAATCAGGTGTTCGACGATGTGTAAATTAATATCTGGGTCTTCTATTCAGTTCCATTGGTCTTCCTGTCTGTTCTTACTCCAATACCAGGCTGTTTTCAGTACTGTAGCTTTGTAGTAGAGTTTGAAGTCAGGGATTCTGACTGCCTCCAGAAGTTCTTTTATTGTACAGGATTGTTTTGGCTGTCCTGGGTTTTTTGCTTTTCCATATGAAGTTGAATAATGTTCTTTTGAGGTCTATGAAGAATTTTGCTGGGGCATTGAAAATCAAACATTTCTTAACCATAAAAATATACAATATAAATATTTCACATTGACTTTAGCCCCAGAACCTATAACACTTAAGATATGTTGTCTATAATAGAAATATGAGCCACAATGCATAACTTAATTTTTATCGCTCCCTGAGACAGTCTCTTTGTATACCTCTGGCTGTCCTGGAATCACTGTGAAGACCAGGCTCGCAAATGCAGAGATCCACCTGCCTCTAGAGTTTGGGGACTAAAGGGATGTGCCACCACACCTGGCAATAAGTTTGAATTCTCTACTAGTTCTTTTAGAAAAAATAAGAACAAACAGGTATAATTTATGTATTTTAATATAATATATCCAGGACACCATTTCAACATATATTCAGTGTAAGTAATCATGAATAAAATTTATTTTACTTTCTGTTTTTGTCTTTAATCTTTGAAACTTGATACATACTTTATACTTAAAGCTCATCTTATGTGAACTAGGCATATTTCAAGTACTCCATAGCCTCATGTGACATGCAGCTGCTATACTATATAAGGTAGTCTAGGTCTGCCTCAAAGGTACCTAGCTTTTTAGTATAAGTCTGTTCTCTATTGTTCTGTTTATAAATGAGACTCAATTTTCAAAGGCTGGGGTAAAAACCTGCCTGCTCAGAGAAGCTGGATTGCAATTAGCTGACCTCTCTGAAAGACCCCTCCCTGCTTCCTCTTCCCCAAACCAGAAAAGGATGCGCCACTCCAAGCCCCACCCTACTACTTCCTGTGTCTCTCTCTATCTCTCCTGGATGCCCTGTGATCCTCTATGATTACTTTCTGTCAACTAGTTGCTAATGCAGCCTCCTAGCCCAAGGTTAATTTTGTATAATTAATGCAAATACAAACTCGGACTGGATAGTGTAGTCAGATATCTCCCAACACTTTTCCTCACATCTTACAGCCTTTCCTTTAAGCTCTGTACTGTGTGTCTAACCCAGATCCCACTGTGTTAGTGGTTCTACCTTCCCAATCTCGCTTTAGTTCTTCCATCTTTATATTCTTATTTTTTGTGCTTTTCCCTCTTTTATATCCCATATATATCTGCCCTTCTAGCTCTCCAATTCCTTCCAACACTTTGCTGAGATTCTCAGGAGAGAGAGCATTAGCAGTTTGTCCTCCTGTCTCCACACACACACAAGTGTGTTATGAATAGAAATGTAAATGGCTCTAAATAATACCCAAAGCATGAAGAAAGTAGGCATTCTTTTTAAAGAAAGTCTGTAATACTTGATGGTAATGGAATCTGTGTTAATAGAAAAACTCATCCGGGGTGTGGAATGTCTACCTGATGTTCGTGAAGTGTGGAGTAAGAATTATGGGATTTATTAGTTACTTGTCTTGATGCTGTGCCACAGTGACATACTTTTGATAAAAGCGGTTTAAAGAATGGCTTATTTTCACTCACAGTTTCAGATTACAGTTCATCTTAACGGGAGGTCAGCTGGTCACATCGCATCTACAGCCTGGAAGAAGAGAGCATTGAATGCTCCTGCTTAGCTAGCCTTCTCCATTTTATTTGGCCCAGAGCCCAGACCTATAGAATGGTTCTGCTCATGTTCTGGATGCTTCTTTCCACCTCCCTCACAGATGTGCCCAGAACCTTGTCACATAGTTGATTTTAGAGTCTGTCATGCTGACAATATCAGCTATTATATAGTTGATATTACATTGGGTTTTGCTATTATTAATTAACAGTAGGTTTTTAGTCTCAGAAGCCAGAGTATTCAATAATTGAAGAGTAAGTATACAAATTCAGTTTTTCTTAATTAGGTTAGAACAAAGAATTTTAGTCAGTTTTTCTTGCCAAACTATCTTGCCTTTTTCTTGATAAGCTGTTCATAGGATTTCTATTTTCAAAGATATTTTATAGTCTGTATTTTACTTCTCACAGTGTCTTATTTAACCCAATTTGTAAATGTACAAATACACAGTGCTTTGTTTTGTTTAGCTTTTGCAAAGTAAATAAAAATGTCAATGCCAGCAATCATAAAATGAAATGAAGAAAGCAATTATATTACAGTAGCATCACAAAGAAAGTATTTAGGACTAAGTTTAACAAAAGAAATTTCAAACTGGTAATTCTAAAGCTCAAATGGGGCTATTAAGATGGCTCTTTGAATGAAGGGCCCTCTCTGGGCCTGTGTGGTGGAAGCCAGCTATTTCAAGGTTGTTATCTGATCCCTCCTCAGGAGCCTACACACATACATGTACAGACAAAATAAATAAGTATGTTCAAAAATCAGAGTATATCCCATTTTCATCTGTCTGAAAACAGTATTACAATAACTTTCCAAATTGGACAATGTATGATGCTTACTTTTACAGAAATTAACAAGCTGATCTTCAAATTCCTAATGAATACAGTGGCCCCAAATAACCAAAGTGATTTTGAAAAACTGAGTTGTAGTAGTCAAACTTCTGATTAACTAAATATACAGGAAAGGGAAGGGGAGGGGGAAGGGAAGGGAAGGGGACTGCTCCTTGGTATGTGGTGGATGAGAAGGTTTATTGTAGGTAGATATGGGAGAGTCCAGAGTGAACCTGACCCTGAGACAGGTGGGGAAAGTGGGGAGAGGAAAGAGAGAGAGAGAGAGAGTGGGACCAGGTGCAGCAACCAGTAGGCTCAAAGGTATAAAGAGAGCAGGTAACCAAAATGGCTGGAGTATATAGGGAAGGGCAATTGGAGGAAGGGCAACCCAGCTACTGGGCTGGAGTTTAGGGTAGGCAGTAGGTGTGCTAGCCATGGGGACCCTGTAACAGGTAGAAACTAAGGGATGCAGGGAGAATCTGGTGACCAGTGTCCACTTTGATATGATATGATATGATATGATATGATAAGCCTTTGTCCCAGGTTTGAAACCTAACAGAGACCACTTGGTTATCTGACAGTCTTAGATTTCGTGTACACCCAGGAAAAACTGATAAATGGCTTAGTTGGTGCAGTTGCAGGAGCAGCCTTTTCTTGTTCTCTGTTTAGACACATTGAAGCTGCCATGGTGCCTGACGTGTAAAAGCGGGCTACCTTTTCATCTTTTTCTTTTTAATATCTGTGTACCAAGCAGTATGTATGCCAAACACCTACCACATCTCATTAAACATCTCATGTCTGTCTCTGAATGGAGGTATTGTTAACATCCCCATGTTTTTAGATGTAAAACAGGATTTAGTGAAGAAATTAAACTAGAAGCACAAGAATAATGTCTACATTAACTTCCCTTTCATCCCTCCCCAGTAATTTGATTAAATCTATTTTGTGAGAGGAGATTATCTATGGCAGTATAAATTCTCCTTCCTTCCTTCCTGATGATGGTGATGATGGTAAAGGAAATATGCCATCACAGAGGGAGTGCTTGAAGGGGCCTGGCTTGCTTTTAATCACCTTTAATCTTGTTTCCTCCAAGACCTGGTGACACCATGATGCCATGGCTTTGCTACACCTCCCCTTTTCCAATACTTCCAGTGTGTGCAGTTAGTAGCTTAAAGGGTTTCTTAGTTTCCCTTTTAATAGCAGCTTCATTACTATTAATTCTTTTATAGCCTTAGGTAGTTCTTATTCTAGGGACCTGAGTGTAACTGCTTATGCTTCTTACATTTGTCTTAACAAATTTCTTTGTAAGCTTTCTCACTTTTTAATATAGAACAAAAGGTGGACTAAACGTTTTTCATTCTTAAAACTTTATTTTTGGTCACTTTTAGAAAAGAAATTATGAGGTGGACATGAACAATGAGCCCATTTAATACAAATGTTAGCTTGTCTGTTCAGCTGTTGTCTGAGTTTCCAGGATATGGCACTTAGAACTCATTCTATCAGTCATTCTGGCTGTCCTTCCTCAATCCATTCCCTTTCATATGCTAGATATGCTATGTCACTACACTACGTCAACACACCGCTGAGGAGTCTATATTTTCTCACATGATAACTGATAGAAACAAGTTAAATTTTATGACTTGCTCATCTGCTGAGATTTTCATACCTTTCCTCATGTTCCACATGTATGATTATAAACACCCAGCCATTACAGTATTCACAAACACCACCAATACAGAAATAGTGCCAAAAGTTAATAGGGATGTGGAGATGGGAGCAGGATTGTTTATACATGGAAAGATCTTTTTATAATGCCTTGATTTCCCACTGTCAGGCTCTTTACTATGTTTATTTCTCTCTAGTTATCAGGGAATGTGAAGAACAGAAAAAGCATCCAGGAGCCTAGATTTGATTATTACAGCCACGAACTTCCTGATATTGACCTCGGTGAATGTGAATTCCCACATGTCATTGAAATTTATGACTTTCCTCAAGAATTTCGTACAGAAGACCTTTTACGGATTTTCTGTAGTTACCAGTAAGTATTTGCAAGTGGTTCCAAATGACAGATAAGGTGAGAGAAAGTTATCTTAGTAATTTAAAAAAGTCGTTGATTTTAGCATTGGGTTTGTGTTTTGTTCAGATCCCTTAGAAAGTCTGTGAATCAGACTGGTCTTCAGTTCCTTGAAAGGGCCAGGTAGCCTTGGGAGACATTTACAAAGACCATTGTTGGTGATGACTCCTAAGTCTGTCTTGGAGGTGCATTTAGTCCATTTATATTTGTTGTAGTTATTGATGTATTTGAACTTATATCCAAGTATTTGTTTTTATATTTGCCTGTCATCTCTTCTGAGTATACCTCTCCTATCTTTTCCCTCCCTTTTCTAGACTTATGGGTTGAAATTTTTAACATTGCCTTTTTTAATGTAATGTTTCTGTTCTTTGGTGGTTACTCTAGAAATTATAAAAATGTATACTTAAACTATTAGTGGCTAAAACTGATTTTTTTCCTTTGCCTCTTTCTAAAAATACTGCAAGGTCTGTTTAACTTATACGTTCTCATGACTATTTGATTCATTTTCTTCCAGAATGAGATATAGTCTTTATCATTTTACTTACTAATGGTTTTCCAGTAACAAACTCAGGTGTTGTTACAGTTCTGAGTCTTGTGTATGTTAGATAATGCTCTACTACTAAACTACACCCCAGTCCTTTATTCTTGAAAATATTCATGTTGTATGTTATTAATTCTAGATTGGCTGTTATTATTCTCTCAGAGACATGAAGATACCCTAATGCAATTCCCTTTCTTTTTAGGTGAGAGTTTAGCTGACATTTCCCATGCCTCTTCTGATTATAATCTCTTTCTTCTCTGGATGCTCTTAAAATTTTCTCTTTGACTTTGATATTGATCATTTTCACTGTGGTATGGATTTTGTACCTTTTTTTAAAAAAACTTACCCACATTGCAATTATGTGGGCTTATTAAATCAGTGATTAATATTTTCATTGATTTTGTAAAGGTCTTAGACATTGTCTCTTCAGTATTGCCTCAGACTCAATCTCTCTTCACCTTTTCCAAGACACAAATTGGGTGTGTATTAGATTTTCTCATTTAATTTTCTTGTTACCGCTCTTTTGTATATTCCTTCTCTTTTCCCTTCAGACTTTTTGAAAAATTTCTTCAGTTTGGGGGGCTCTAGTTAATTTTATCTCTTGCAGGCTGTGCTAAATTGTTAAATATTTATATTGTATCTTAAAAAAATTTTAAAGTCTTCCTGGTCATTTTTTTACAGCTTTTTTCTCCATTAATATCTTCAGTTTTCAAAATTTTTACTATTTTGTTTAGTACATTGAGCGTAGCCTTCTATAGCCCTTCTGTTACCTGAAGCTGCTTTAGTTGTAGTTTGTTCCGGATTAACTTTTGTTCATATTAGTATTTGTTCACAGTGTCTTCCTTTTTGGGGAATTTAGTTATATTTTTAATGTGAGTTGATGTTTGTCTTTAGATTGTATTTATGGGCATTAAGGCCAATGAAAAAAGAGAGGACCCCTTGTAAAACTTCTATGCCTTTTCATGTGCCACATGCCAAAAATGCTAACAGTTCAAGAGTCCTCAAATTAAATTGCTCATTTGAGGTTTTTCTGACTGCTCAGAAAAAGCCAAATGGGGAGTGTTTTTTATTGTTAAATGTCACAGATGTTTTATTTTTACCCATATAAATGTTTAATTACTTTACGTGCTGTCCAGTTGCACCTCCCTTTTCCTTTACTGGTGTTGGTTAGACAGTTCCTGACAGTCATCTCATATTACCTTGTCTGTAATTTATAGATTAAAATCTTTAAAGAGACAAGACATTTTAACAGATCTTCTGAGTTTTCTGAGTGAATAGTTCCATGAACTGTTTTTGCTTGCTTGTTTTTAAAGTGACTTTACTTTAGTCTCCCAAATCATTCAACTAACTTTTTTGCTGGTGTTTGTTTGTTTGTTTTGTTTGGACAGGGTTGCCATGTAATCACAGCTGGCTTCATACTCTTCCCTAATTTACCCTTTTGAGTGCTAAGATTTTAGCCATAAGATGTCTTTCTTGGCTCAGTTCAGTTGCATACACACAACAGTTCTTTACACTCTCAATTCATTCAGTTTTATATTATTAAGTGTAGTGAGGAGTTCAGGGGTGTTACAAGTGGTCTTCAGAACATTTATGCTAACCCTTGTTATGTACATGGATGGTACATTTTAGAAGAAAGTAAAGGAATCAGAATTTCTAGCTTACAATAAAAAACAGAGCCAGGAACAGAAAGCTAATCCTGAAGGTTATTAAGAAAAAGATGTTCAGGGTCTAGAAGAGAGTCAATATCAAGGAGTATACTTAAGTATTTCACTCCTGCTGTTGAAAATGAATCAAGTCTATCTGGTGCTGCAAATTTAAACTTAAAATTCAGTTTATTTCTGTCCCAGATGCCCAGATTATAGAAATACTCTGCCAGATCTCAATTTTGCATTGAATTTGTAAGATTCTGTTTCAGAGCATAGCTCCTAATTGTTTCTTAAAGGATCAGAGAGAGAATATTTCAGGTAGTTGTGTGCTATCTCAGAACAGCCATAGACAGGATGTGAACAAATGAGTGTGGTTGAGAAAGTAAAACTATTTATAAAAATGGTTGGCTTTTGGTTTTGGTTTAAGATAGGATCTAGGTAATCCAGGCTGGCCTTGAACTCTTAGTCCTCAGCTTTCAGAAGTGCTGGGGTTTACCACTACATCTGCCTTATGTCTTAGTCTCAAGGAAGAATTGTTAGGTAAAGTACTAGAATAGATGAAATTAATTAGCAGTTATATACTTGTTTTATCAGTTAAGCTCCATTTGGGAAGACAACTGAAAATAAGCAGGTATGGATTCTGGAAGACATTTAATCTATACCATAAACCTTAATGTAAATGTGTAGTGTAGGTAAGTCATTAATTCAGTTTTGTTAAGACCCAGTATCAGGTGCTGTTCAGTTCCTAATAGATCCTTAAGAGCAGTCAATAATACTAAATCTCAAATTTGAGCTATTTTAGATTATTATTGATAAAAAGTAGACTGTCATTAATAAAATAGGGCCATTTTGTCCATGTCCAGAATTTCTTCAGAGATTATTGGGTTTTGCTGCTATTTTTGTTTTTGAGAGTTTCTTTCTATGCAACCTAGGCCAGCCTTGAACTCAAAAATCTTCCCATCTTCACCTCCTCAGTATTGAATTTTAGGCATTCTGGGCTTAAGTATAGTTAATTTCTTTTGAGTCATTTGCTTCTCTTTGCTTTGTCTCTTCCTAACTATATTTGTGAAAGTATTTTCTATAAAATCTAAAGCCATTCTCAAAAGGATTTAAAAGGACTGAAGTCTCAAGGGCTAAGACGAGGCTTTTAGCTGTCAAGGTCTTTCCCATCTTTTCTAAACTCTGCAGCGAGGCTCTTACTGTTGAACTCAAGTTTGCACTCCTGTGGTCATTTTATAGCATGGTCCAGCTTAAGTCAAGTTTCCTTTATTACTTTTTCTGTCAAGGAAATTAAAAAGGGAAAGCTATTTTAGTATTTTTCTCTTATAGTGGTTTATAAGTTTTTAAAGGTCATGATGCAGAAGTGTATAACCATTCCTAAGTCAGATCCCACAGTCAACTTTGTCACCATCTCCATCAACATTAATCTCCCTGGTGATTATTGCTATTAATAATAAAATTAATGAGCACTGTTGGTTTAAAAGTTGCCTTCCGAGTGCTCATTATCATGGTCTTGGCCTGTTGTGGACAATCTCATTTCTGTTTTCCTCATTGATGGCTAGCTTCCATCATGCCTTAAGGTGCTAGGCAGGCTGCCAGGAGAGAAAAAAATACCAACAAGTCTTATCCAGTTGTGGACCCTGTGAACTACAGTAATGATTCCTGCAGCCAGATACGTCCATAGGTGCAATAGTAGTACATAGGAGTTGAGGTAGAGGTGGTAGCCACTCGCTGTCTGATTAGATTTAAGGCCTGCCTAGCAGGAGGAATTTATGCCTGGTACTGTGAACATGACTAAGAACCTGTAGCTGGAAAGGTCATAGACCCCAGGGAGAACTTACTACTGTCATTTTTCTCAGTTGGTATAGTATCCACACACCTTCTAAATGCTTAGGAGTTGGGCATGGTGAGGGTGGATTTAATCAAATTAAAATGTATTCATTCATTAAGGGAATTTTAAATATATGTATACATATATATTTAAATGTGTGTGTGTTGTAATCCTGATATTCTTGTGCTCACTGTGTAGCTCTGTTTTAAACTAAAGAGGTGATTTTATTTCTAGTATTAAATGTTCATTGTTCCTTTTTTGAATTTTTCTGGCTAACTATGGTTGTTCCTCCCCCCCACCTCCATATACACATACCTTATTTTCCTTCTACAACAAAGAGTAGTAAGCATTTGTGAATATAGTTGCATTTTTTATTATTTGACTTACTCATTGTTACAATTGAATTGGGTCTCTAGCAGTGTAGTACCCATCCCAACACACAGGTTACATTTGCATCAAATTCAGGTGACCCTTCCTGACTTCCTGTATTCCTCTTTAACTCCTTTGGCTTCCTTTTTCATCCCTTCTCATTTCTCCTCATAAGGACATCTCTTGAAAATAGTGCATTAAATACTTTACATCTCCACAGATTTGTGAGGATTAATTAGTTGGCATCTATAAAATGGTCCCAGGTAATTCTTTATGATGGTATTATTGCTTTTAAATTTTAGTGGCTTCTATGTGCCAAGCTGTTTTTATTTTTTATGTCACTATCCCTATTCCTCTATCTTATGAAATGCTTTGTAAAACTATTTTAAAGACATTTCATAAAACAAATTTTAAGAAATGTAAAAATTGTTTTCTTTTGTTACAGAAAAAAAGGATTTGATATTAAATGGGTAGATGATACACATGCCCTAGGAATATTCTCCAGTCCAATCACAGGTATCTGTCTAGTGACTCTCAGGAATTCCAGGTCCCTCCTACTGTTTATTTTCTCCTACTTCTTGTTCTTATTTCTCTTCTTTTCCAGCCAATTGGAACTTTGCTCAGTCAGTATCTGTAGTAGAATAAATACTGGTTTTTGAGACATGTGGCTTGGTACCCACATGTTCTCTCCTTTAATCTAGCATTTAGTATTTGGAAAGGTAAGTACATCCTCCCAGGATATTTGCATACATAAATGTCAGGCATTATGAAGACCATAGTGAGACTAAATTTTACAGTATTTTTTTCCCTCAGACAAATGAATTTGAAATAGTGTATCTAGTGAGATTACTTGTGGTAGCTACTCTCTGAATATATGGTTGGTCTTTTGCACACATACATATCCTGGGCTCATAACTGAGCTTATGCAGAGGAATCCACAGCAGTCAGAGATGCTGGCTTGCTAGTTCCTGTCTGAACTATACCTAGAGCATGGATTTTTGTGGACTAGATAAAATATTTTTGGCTTTGTGGAGCAAAAATCTTCTGTCATTACCTAACCCAGCATTATAGCAAAAAAGGCAAAAAAGCTTCTATCCTCACCTAACCTGGGTATTGTAGCAAGAGAGCAGCTACAGTGTGTAAATGGGTATGGCTCTGTTTCATAAAGCTTTATTTATAAAAACAGAAAGTCCAATGGCTGAGTTTGGTCTAATCTCTGTTCTAAAGTGATCTTAGTGTGCAGATGTTCTGTATTGTAGGATCTTCTTTTTTCTTGCCATGAAAACCAACAAACATAACTTCTTAGAATAAATGCTTTATAAGAAATTACCCTAAATTTTCTTCTGCATTACTTTACTTCCTTATGCCTGTTTTTCCTTGCAGCTCGTGATGCTCTGGGGATTAAGCATACCATGGTGAAGATTCGACCCTTGTCACAGGCCACAAGAGCAGCCAAGGCCAAAGCTAGAGCTTGTGCTGGTGAGCCCACAACCTCTGTCTTTGTTCCTGATAGATGGTGACGTCATTGTTCATTCCCGCAGTTTCACACCATCCAGAACTCAATAGACACTGTCTTTTTTTGTGCTAATACTTCTATTGGTATGATTTTAAGGACAGAAATAATGCCCTTTGAGCAGCCACTGGAAGTATGGGAGAGACTAGGGCGAGCAGTACAGTGACCAGCTTCTGATGACTTTTCAGTTGTTGGGTAGACTTACTGAGAGAAACTGTCCTAATGCAGATAATGCAGCCAGGGTTGTTTGTGCTTTGCCATACTAATTTCCTCAGATCATCATCTATCGGGGTTGTATTAATTACTGCTGATACCACCCTTGTTAATCTGTTTTGTATGTTAATTACTGAGTTAAATCACTTGTAGCTGTAGTAGTTTCTCTTCCTTACTGCTTCTTACTCCTTTTTTTTTCCCCAGAGTTTCTCCAGCCAGCAAAGGAGCGACCTGAGACTTCAGCAGCCCTAGCCAGAAGGTTAGTCATCAGCGCCCTTGGTGTTCGGAGCAAACAGAGCAAAACAGAACGGGAAGCAGAGCTCAAGAAACTGCAGGAAGCACGAGGTGAGTTGACAGTAGTGGTCTGTGGTCCACAGGGGTTCACTAGGAGGCAGATGCTGAAAAAGAAAAAGAATGAGCTCCATTCCATCAGATCATTTCCATTTGAGGAATCTCTCAAATCCATGGAAGTTGTTTTCAAGCCATCCATTCAAGAGATGCAGTCAGGATTTGTCTCCTGTTCATACACCAAGGCATCTGGTTAATTTACTCTTATGAAGAGATAGGCTCCACCTTCTCAGCTATTTCCTGGCTTTTCTACAGCTTGCTCCAAACTGAGAGAAAATTTTCTTCTGAAGACTTCAGTCTCCCAGACCTTGTTTGCTATGTTTTTACTGGGCCATGACAGTGCCATATTGTAATCAGATGGCTTAGATCTTTGGTCGAAGGCAAATTAAGGAAGAGCCAGTGACTGATATTGGTGATAATGATCGTAGCAGGGAATTTTGTCTTCAGACAGTATGAGGAGATCCACCTGTCTTCTGATTTCTTTCTAACACTTAAGAGTTTTCAGAAAATAATTCCACAGATCCAGAGTTTTTCTTTCTTAGAGGTTGGAGTCAAGCTTAAAATATATCTTCTTTTTATAGACTGTTGAGTTCTTTGTAAAGACTTGGACTCGGACTTGACACAGAAGTATTCTTTTAATCAGCCTTCAAGCTTTAGACAGGCTCTTTGCTTTTACTTAATATCTATAGAATCAGTGTAGACAATTCTGAAAATTTCATTTACCAAAAAGTAACTTCATTTTTTCCTTAAACCAACTGAAGTTTCAAACTCCTTGTTTATGGCCAGTCTCAGAAAGCCATTAATACTTCCTGTCCACTATGCTTTGGTGATAACGAGCAGCTTCTGGACTCTCAGCTGCACTGGCCAGATAACCAATGAGTGAGAGCATCATGGCAGGTGTTAAGGTTTTAGAATTGAACCCAACTAATTTACCTTACTGCTTATAATGAGGCAATTTTGTTTTTGTGTTTTTTCTAATGCATTGTTCATTAAAAAGTTTCTTAGAAAAAGGAAAGGATTGCTTTTGTTTTTATAGATGGTAAATAACAGAACTGAATTAAAGTAGAATGTTTGGCATCCTTAATCCTTCGTTAATTTATCCCTGAAGAAAATGACTCTTGGGTGGTAACTACAGTTACCTCAGAAGGCAAATAAAAGGGCTTGGGGGCTGTAGCCCCGTTGTAAAGCATTTGGGTAATATGCCCAAGGCCTGGGGTTCAGTCCCAGCATTGAACAAAAAGCAAGCCAAAAAGGGTGGGTAGAGGATAATGGCAGTGGTATCTAGTGAAGCTATGACTCCTTCTGCATATGTCATGCCTTCCAGTAAATATCACCTGTGTTTCTATGAGTTCTGCAGCTGTTGCTTTGCTTGAATAGTATCTGAGTGTCCTCTAGTTCTCGGCAGGCACATCAGCATACTGTTTCCCTTGAAGTATTTGTTTTAAATGCTTTGTTTTCCAAAGGACATTTCTGTGGTGCAGTTTAAAAATGAGACTGTTGGCCGAGTGAGCACCCTGTTGCTTTTATTTTTATTTATTTTTTTCTTTTTGAAGTGGCGTTTTACTCTAGTCCTTGCTGACCAAAACTTACTATGTAGCCTAGCCTGCTTTTGAACTTACTGGAGTCCTACCTCTGATTCTGGGGTGCTGGGATTATAGATATGAGCTGCTGCTGCCATGCTAGCATCTCTGTTGCTTTTTTAAAATGAAGAACATTTCACTCTTATGTATTTGTTGATCTGCAATGGTGTTCTCACTATTGCCTGTGCTGAATTTGTAACCATCCTGCCCCAGCTTCTCAGCCTCCCTGGTAACTGGAATTTGAAAGGGGTTTGGGTTGTAATAACAGACCAAGGGTAAATTCTGTCTGTTAATGTGTGGATTACAGAAGACCCTCCCATTAGTCTATATTTGAGCTCTTCTGTTCTTTGCATCTGAGAAAATGAAGTCGGGGAATTTCTCTTTCTGGTATCTTTTGTACTGAGCATTCTTAAGGAGTTGTATGGAGTTCAGGCATTTCACTTAGATGTGTTTTGTTCCTCTCCTTAAGACTTAGAGTCCAGTGGGGACTATCTGCATTAAGCAAACCACAAAACAGGGATTACGTTTAGGTATTTTAAGCAGTCATTTTCTTTTCATAGCTTCACTCTCCTACCGCACTCTCCTCTTTCTGTCCATGTGGTGTTGGGATTGGACACTGGGCCAGTAGAAGTCAAGCATTCTGTCACTGAGCTATACCCCAGCTTCTCCTCTCCTTTTATTTCTGAAAATTTTTAGTATAAGAAGTTGATAGGAAGGTTTTGCTGAAGGAAAGGACAGGAAGGAAGCTTATAGTGTCGTTTTGATATCATTGTCTTGATACCTCTGATTCAAGATGCTGTCTCCAGTTCAGAGCTGGCCCCTGGAAGTTAAGTCAGTCCTAGGTTACCCACCTAGGAAAATGAGAAGAGAGATTTGAATGTAGGGTTCTTTAATTAAAACTTATACATGTTTTTCCTATGCTTTTGAAGGGTTTTGGAGACAAGTGCTATTTTCTCAAAAAAAAATACCTTTGTAAATAAATTTTTTAAGTCCCCAGAGAATGTACTATAATAGGCTTCTTTTTAGTTATAGATGCCAAAGGTTGGCTAGCAACTTTAGTATGACTTTATTTCTTTAGTATGACTTAAATCTGTGTAGTAGTTTAAACATGTTCCTCCTTCATTTTTTTCTAATTTGTTTTTCTCTGTGTAACAGCCCTGGTTGTCCTGGAACTCACTCTGTAGTCACAGATCCACCTGCCTCTGCCTCCCAAGTGCTGAGATTAAAGTCATACGCTGCCACCACCCGGCCTTCCTTTTTTCTTAGTAGAAATCTAGAACATCTGAATGTCATTCTGTACTAGCAGCCCTTTACTATAAAGACAAGGGCAGATCATTAAGGAAATAAAGAAATCTGGGCTGTAATAGAGCTGTTGTTATTTAACTATCTGAGTGACTTTGGGCAGGTCAGTTATCACTCTTAGTCCACCTTCCAACTAAGTGGAAGTAATGCTTGCTCTGCCTAACCATGAAAAAGTTATTGAGCACAACATAATGTGTAAAAATGCTGAGAAAGTGCTTTACAAATTCAAAATACTGTTCTGTCTTCTGTGTTAAAATATGACATGAGTCAGTTTGTGTGTGTGTGTGTGTGTGTGTGTGTGTGTGTGTTATGTACTGCTGTTCTCCCATAACACATAGGAGATGTTGCTGATCAGTCATGACAGTCTCCCTTGGTAAGTACTGACATCCCATTGCCAATAGATCAGAATTTGCATGGACTGAAATCTATCCACTAGTCTGTCATAGATTCTTTCATTAATATTGTACAATAATCTGACCCTTCTTTGTGTTGTATGAAGAATTCTATTGACTTCCATGTTGTTGAGGACAAAAAAGGGTACATAACGTGTGCTCATTCTCTCTATATTAATGATGTTGGCTCCTTTAGTTTTTCTTCATAAATGTTAGGGAATTTTAGTCTGAGCTTTCTCCAGCACCACTCCCAAAAGAGTTGAACACACCTAATCTTTTGAGTTTTTCTGATAGTATTTTTTTTATCCTACTTGGAGCCTACTAACATTTTAGTGGGACACCTTATATCTCAGTCCTTTAAGGGAGATTCACAAACGAAAGCTAGTTCGGAAAGAGTTGAGAAGGAAGTGCCAGATCATTTAAAGTAGATAACACTGTGTGAATCAAGAGAGAGACCCTTTAGTCCAATGTTCTTGAGCATGAACAAAGTCTTCTGGTCCAGCAGAGTACACAACAGATCAGAGCTGTACTCAGAATGGGGACTGGAAGCATAGATATCTCTGAGTGCTCTGGACTTGACTTAATCAGGTGCTTTCAACTGGTGATTCATGCTGAATGATGAAACCATATAAGTAAAGGACTGAACACAGGAATATCTGTGAAATTTTTTCATGTTTGCTATTCCAAATATTTGATTGCCTACTAAAATTAGAAATGTATATCATTGCTTCTCAGAATAAACTGCACTTTCATCTTTAAAGTCTGCTATAATTATACTTCATAATTTAATTTTATTCTTAGGAGTAGGTGATTAACTGCCTGGTTCTAAAAGGCAAACATTGGTTCATAGGGCTAAAGCAGAGGAAGTAAACCATTTGATCATGTAGTTTGATTAGTTCAATCACTATGAATGTGGAATCATCTGGACAGTGCTTGCTCTTTTGTAGTCAAACAGATTTACCCATGGTAACTAACTCTGAGAAGCCTTCTTAGCATTCCATTATCCCTCAGTGCTGTATTACTGACTATAATCAGATTTTCAAGGGATGTTTGTAGCTTTTTTCCTGCCCTATTATCTGAAGTTCACTTCATTTCTAACCATGTTATAAATATGTAAAAATTTTTGCAGATGTGTAATATTTACCTTTTTTTTTTGGTTGCTTCTAAGAAACAAAAAATGTCAACAGTGGGACTAACTGACCATGTCAAGCCTTGCTAAAATAAATAGTACATCATTCCTTGTGCTTAATACATTGCAAATAATTTTCAGTTAAATGGGTCCTGATGAGGTCTGGATTGTATTTTCCTAGTTGTACTGATGCTTATATAAATACTTGATAAACTTTATCTGAAGCCTTGCTAAAATTAAGAGGTTATGTAGACTGCTTACTTCTTCTTGATCTGCCAAGTCTGTCAGGGAATAAAGGAAGGCAATTACATTTGCCCAGGCTTGTTCTTCACAAAGCTTGCTGATTATTACTCTGTAGGTGGCTACAAGTGGGTTTGGTGATCATTTTTAAAGTGTCTAAGTAAATTTTGAAGTCTTTAATTTGCAGCCCTTCTCTTTCCTTCCCTTTTCTTGCCAAATAAAGCATGACCCCAGAGTGTTCCCTTTTCAGTCTTCAACACTTCTCCTCCCTCACTGAGAAGCAGTAGCTGACTGCTCCCTGATTTCAGTCATCTTGTTCAATAGGCATTTCTGTCCATTTATTTTTTCATACTGGGGATAGAAGTCTTCAAGGCCAGTTGATGTAAATGTTTCAGGTTAATCATTCACTTCTAATGTTCTGTTCTCTTAGTTCCTTGCTCTCACAGCTACTATGGGCTGTTTAGTCAGTTAACTTTCTATTTTTAATAAAGGCAGTGTTAATGATAACTTTTTTTAATGCAGTCAATCATTAAAATTCCTTTTAAAAAGGAAGATGTTTCTATCATTTAATTTTTCCACATGCTTTTCCTTTTTTCTATGTAAGTATGCTGCTGAGTGAGGACCTGGGTTCCAGCCTCAGTTCTTCCTGGTTATTTAGCCCTAGCCAAGTTATTCCAGCTCTCCGGGCCTGTTCACTGTCTCAGGGCAGGGCTTACAAGTCCCATTTGACCATGTCCCTCTGGGTTTCCTATGCTTCATATTCTCACTACTTCTTTGTGCTTCTCAATTTGTTTTCCTGCTCTTAAACTAGTGTTGCATGCTTTGCCACAAGAATTTACACACACACACCAAGAGTTAGGAGTTTTTTGTTAGCAAGCATTTATCACTAGACATATTTCAAAATTGTGAAACTTTCTAGACTTCACAAAGATGACACAGTATCTGTACTGGTGTAGGAGTTTTTCTGTTTATGTGTTGCTTTTATTGGATGAATAAAGGAACTGCCTAGGCCTAGTTGATAGGACAGAACTTAGGTATGCGGAGTAGACAGAACTAAATGCTGGGAAGAAGAGCAGAGTGGCAGACGCCATGGGTCTTCTGCCTGAGACAGACGCTGGTTAGAATCTTGTCAGTAAGCCACCATCATGTGGCAATACACAGATTAACAAAAATGGGTTAAATTATGATGTAAAAATTAGCCAATAAAAAGTTAGAGCTAATGGGCCAGATAGTGTTTAAATGAATACAGTTTCTGTGTGATTATTTGGGATGTAAGCTAGCCGGGTGGCCAGAACAAAGGAACCTTCTCTCCTTACAACACTGTACTGTGTTTTATAATCCTGGAGGCAAACACATTCGCACCTATATGTCTAAGCAGAGCATGTGGTGGGTCCCACTAGTAAGCCGTGTGAGACCAAACAGCCTCATCTGGTTAGATTTGCCACCAACAATGAATTTTGACCCAAACTTTAAAAAACATGAATTATAGGTTGGTCATATTTTTCTATTGTTTAATAGATAATATTTCTGATTTGTTTCCTATCTTAATGAAATTTTTTAGTTCTAGTAACTCTTTTTCCTGGTTTCTTTGTTTTTCCTTGGAATTCACAACCAGTTTTTGAATAATTTCATCCAAGACCGCTTTGCATTTAAATCTTACCTAATTTGTCTCTTTTTAGGACTCAAAACCATACTACTTTCTTAAGTAATCCTGGCATCCTTTGGATAAATCCATTATCCTTGCCATTGCTCATGCAGAACCCGCCCAAACCTGCCTGCTTTGCAGCTGAGTCTTAAGTGTTAATCAACCTTCAGTTCACAATTTGTTGGTCCTCGTTTTTTGCCTCATGTAACTTTGCTGCTATATTCAGATGATGCCACAAGATGGTGCCCAAATAGCAAGGAATTTCTCTGTCTCAAATTCCCTAGTGTCAGTCAGTTCCCAACCAACTTCCTTCCCCTTAAAGTACAGTCAAGTATAATTCTGAGAGCTTGTAAATGATTTTGCTGATTTGGAAGATAAATTGAAATGGAAAGTGTTAATTCTAAACTCACCTTGATTTCTGTAATCCACCTGGTTCGTGACTTGAGGAATCTTTTTAGATGTCAGTCTAGAACTAGAATTCTTAAAAGGAAGTAGCCAAGGCTTATGATGTCCATTTTCTAGTGTTAAGGTAAACGGCTATCAGCCATAAGGTTAGAACCAGTGTCATGTATAAAAGAAACTCTTTACATTGTGATTAATAACACTAGCAAAATTATAGTTATTAAGTGGCAATGAAAATAATTTTATGGTTGGAGGTCACAACATAAGGAAATGTATTAAATGGTTGTAGCATTAGGAAGGTTGAGAAACACTGCTCTAGGACATTTCTGGTTCCTGAAGTGCTCTGCAAAATTCTGGCACAGATTTGCCTCTGAATTGTTTCTCATTAAACTTATGGTTGGGAAATAGTGAAACCTACAGGATGCTGCTGCCATTTGAGCAGTTTGAAAGGTTAAAACATATTGGTGACTTAGTGGTTAAGAGCACTAGCTACTCTTCTAAGGACCTGGGTCTGATTCCCAGCACCCAGCTCTTCCAGAGGACCTGGATTCAATTCCAAACACCATATCATGGCTCACAACCATTTGTAACTCTAGTTTCAGAGAATCCAACCTTCTCTTCTGGCCTCCAAAGGCACTAGGTATGCAGGTGGTACGTAGACATAAAAGCAGACCAAACACGTATGCACACAAAAATAAATAAAACATTATTAGTCCATATTGAAATGTTTTTAAAAAAATGTTTAAAACACAAGGAATTATGGACAGTTACTTGAAAGTACCAAACACACCTGAAAAGTAGACTTAAACACCCACTAGCAAGACTAGCAGCGGAGTCCTACTAGGTTCTGACTTATCAATATAGTTTTTTTTTTTTACAAATCTTTACTTATTCAGAAACCATACAATGGGGGTCTGAGGAAATGGCTAATTGTGTTAAGACACTTGTCACTAAGCCTAATGGCCTGAGTTCAATCTTCAGTCTTCAGGGTCCACCTTGTAGGAGAGAATTGACTCTCACACGTTATCCTTTTACTTCCACATGCCATTGTTGCATGCACACAAAGGAACACACATACACATACTATAAAATGCTTAAAACAAGGTGGGGGGCAGTTTACGGTGACTATCCTAGTTTGGCTTCCTATTACAGTGATAAAGACTGACTAAAACTAACTTGGGGGAAGAAAGGGTTTATTTCATCCTGTGCCTCCTAGGTTGTAATTTATCACGGAGGGAAGTCCGGCAAGAACTCAGGACCAGGCACCTGGGCAGGAACTAAAGCAGAAGCCTGGCATAAATGCTCCTGACTTGCTCCTCGTGGCTCGCTCAGGAGTGGCACCACCCACAGTGTTCTGAGAAGCCCTCCTGTATCAGTCACTGATAAGAAAAAATGCCCCACAGACATGCCTACAGGGCAGTGTGATGAGGCATTTTTTTTTTCAATTTAAGGTTCCTCTTCCCACATGACATGAGCTTCTGTCAGATTCACAGGAACTAAGCGCTGCAGTTAACCTGAAGCTAAAGCTTAGTGGTACAGTGTGAGTTTAATGTGTGTGAGTTTTATCTTCAGCGTGACAAAAAGAAGAAGAAAAATAAGGAAAATAGGAAAAGGGGCAGAGAGGAAAAACTAAATAAACTGTCTTAGAGTAGTATCAGTCCTAAAGAATTGTGACAGGACAGGTCAAGACTCAGACCCAAGGCCAGTGTCATTTGAAGAATATTTGAAGAGCCCCATTCTACCATGTTCTACACAAAGCTAATAATCCATCATTGTCATGGGCATAAGAAGAGACTTCAGTGTGACACCACGTCCCGCCTCCTCAGCACCCCAAAGACTAGCACTACCATTTCTTCAGCCCAGAACTCCCCTCCAAATTATGAAGAAGGAAGATGAGAGACAAAAGGCCTGAGCTGGTGGTGCTGACCAGTTCATGTCCTTCTGGGAACTGCTCACAGTCTAGAGGTGTTTATTTCAGCCTGGCAGCTCATTGCTGCACTGGACGGTTTAGTGCCGCTTGCCAAGTGCCTCCGGCCCAGGCTAAGACTGTACCAAGAACATGCTGGGTGCCCACGCTTCCTGCAGGGTGTCAGAGTTGACAGCTATGGAAAAGGCAAGAGGTTGGAGGAANGTGACAGGACAGGTCAAGACTCAGACCCAAGGCCAGTGTCATTTGAAGAATATTTGAAGAGCCCCATTCTACCATGTTCTACACAAAGCTAATAATCCATCATTGTCATGGGCATAAGAAGAGACTTCAGTGTGACACCACGTCCCGCCTCCTCAGCACCCCAAAGACTAGCACTACCATTTCTTCAGCCCAGAACTCCCCTCCAAATTATGAAGAAGGAAGATGAGAGACAAAAGGCCTGAGCTGGTGGTGCTGACCAGTTCATGTCCTTCTGGGAACTGCTCACAGTCTAGAGGTGTTTATTTCAGCCTGGCAGCTCATTGCTGCACTGGACGGTTTAGTGCCGCTTGCCAAGTGCCTCCGGCCCAGGCTAAGACTGTACCAAGAACATGCTGGGTGCCCACGCTTCCTGCAGGGTGTCAGAGTTGACAGCTATGGAAAAGGCAAGAGGTTGGAGGAATCACTTGGGAAGTTAAAAAGTTGTTAACCTCTGGACTCAGGTGAACTGGTCAGGAAATCTACCTGTCTCATGAATAAAATTTGTCTTGTTATTTGATTAAAGGAGACTCACTGGCTATGTGAAATATATGGTCATATGATTAACATTGACCTTTATTTACAGAGAGAAAACGGTTGGAAGCCAAGCAACGGGAAGACATCTGGGAAGGCAGAGGCCAATCTGCAGTTTGAACATCACTTACTGAAAGGATGAATCCATGAATTAGGAAATATGCTCATATTCTTGAGACAAGAAGATCCTTCCAAAGCTGTGTCCATGCAGATGAGCATGTTAAAGAAATGTGAACAAAAGACTGGAGGGCATAGCAAGAACAAGGAGTCCTGTCCTCACCCTAAAGTCGAACTGTCCTCCTGTGGTAGACGCTAAAAGGAACCATCAGTGAGAAGAAAAATGGAGCACATGACTTCTGAGAGTCCTCTGGGTAGAAGAGGTCATGTTAGTGTGGGTCACACTTTCAGGAAGTCTAAAGCAACTACAAAGCAGAACAGGATCCGAGCCTACAGTGGTAGGAGTCAGAGGCCCACGTGGCAGGGTATTTCTTAGTACTTGATGAAGTTGAGAACAGCAGAGGGGGTGGTGGGAAGCTGTTCACAGAGACGGAAGTGCCCGATGTGCTCAGCAGATAATCTACAATGCTGGCTCTGGAGCCCTAAAGCCAGTGAAGCGCAGCACATGTGGGCGTTTGGACTTCTGAGTTGTACTAAGCTTGGTGCCTGGTACTGCTCCAGCTGCGCAGCAGCCAGCGGTCTTTCCCTCCTTCCTCACAGTAAGCCGGTCCTAGGGAGCTGAATGCCAGCTCCAATTTAAGCAGTAATATGTTGTGAGAAGGTGGGATTAAAGACTATTAAGGACTATGTTACAATATTAACCATTCTGATGTTTATGAGTTTGCTCCCACCACCACCACCCAAAACCCAACAACAGAAAAAGAAAAAAGAAAATCTGTAGATGAGCTCTCTAATCTTCATGTCTATGATGCCATTCATAGTCTAAACAGGTGCTGCTTTTATCAACCCCCAGTGAATAGAGCGTGCACCCTATCTTGTGTGCTCCCAAGTGACTGTTCTGGCATTTCTGTGTGGCAGCCTCTCTTGCATTGACCTCCTTATCTTTCCTCCAACCTCTTGCCTTTTCCATAGCTGTCAACTCTGACACCCTGCAGGAAGCGTGGGCACCCAGCATGTTCTTGGTACAGTCTTAGCCTGGGCCGGAGGCACTTGGCAAGCGGCACTAAACCGTCCAGTGCAGCAATGAGCTGCCAGGCTGAAATAAACACCTCTAGACTGTGAGCAGTTCCCAGAAGGACATGAACTGGTCAGCACCACCAGCTCAGGCCTTTTGTCTCTCATCTTCCTTCTTCATAATTTGGAGGGGAGTTCTGGGCTGAAGAAATGGTAGTGCTAGTCTTTGGGGTGCTGAGGAGGCGGGACGTGGTGTCACACTGAAGTCTCTTCTTATGCCCATGACAATGATGGATTATTAGCTTTGTGTAGAACATGGTAGAATGGGGCTCTTCAAATATTCTTCAAATGACACTGGCCTTGGGTCTGAGTCTTGACCTGTCCTGTCACNTTCCTCCAACCTCTTGCCTTTTCCATAGCTGTCAACTCTGACACCCTGCAGGAAGCGTGGGCACCCAGCATGTTCTTGGTACAGTCTTAGCCTGGGCCGGAGGCACTTGGCAAGCGGCACTAAACCGTCCAGTGCAGCAATGAGCTGCCAGGCTGAAATAAACACCTCTAGACTGTGAGCAGTTCCCAGAAGGACATGAACTGGTCAGCACCACCAGCTCAGGCCTTTTGTCTCTCATCTTCCTTCTTCATAATTTGGAGGGGAGTTCTGGGCTGAAGAAATGGTAGTGCTAGTCTTTGGGGTGCTGAGGAGGCGGGACGTGGTGTCACACTGAAGTCTCTTCTTATGCCCATGACAATGATGGATTATTAGCTTTGTGTAGAACATGGTAGAATGGGGCTCTTCAAATATTCTTCAAATGACACTGGCCTTGGGTCTGAGTCTTGACCTGTCCTGTCACGATTCTTTAGCATTGTCTCTCTTGTTCCAGATTTCCTTTTCCAGTGGCCCTACACAGTGAGTGCCACCATTCCCTATGTGGGGAGATATGTTGTGTTGGTCCTCTATTTCCACTTAAGTCTTTGACTTGTACCTGTAGGGCTCGTGCTCTGTCTTCATAGAACAGACCTATCTAATATCAGTACATCTGTTTGAACAGAGGGTACATTGAAAGAAAATGCCAAGGATTCTATCATTGACTTATTATTATTATTATTAATTTATTTGTATAAGTGTTTTGTCTGCATGTCTGTGAATGCCTGGTTAACTGTGGAGGCCAGAAGAGTGTGTCAGAACTCCTGGAACTGGAATTACAGATGGTCATGAACCGCCATGTGGATGCTGGGCATTGTACCTGGGTCCTCTGGAAGAGCCAGGCTCTTAACTACTGAGCCATCACTCTGGCCCCAACATTGCTTTATACTTCTAAGGCTCATACTTAGCATGTTTTGGCGCCCTGCCCCATGTTAGATAGCAGACCTACAGCCACACATGTGTTGAATATGGACCTCTGAGCTATACTCTCAGGCTGTGCTTGGACAAACAGAATGATCTTTTCACTTTTCTGTGAAAGCACTTCTTGTTTACTGTTTAGTGCCCTGTAAAGCATCGTTAATGATATGTACAGCGCCATGTGTAATACCGAGGTTTTAAATAAGTCTCATCATTTCCAAAACAATTGTTTTCTCATCAAGTGTTCTAGCAACCTATCTTCCGTCTGATGATCAGCTACTTTTAACTCTCAGGGTTAATCTTATAGTCAGTCTCAGAGAATAAACTTTTAAAATCAACATTGAAAGTTATGTGGCATTACTATTTTACTTCTGATTAAAATGCACTTTTTGCTTAAATTTTCCAGTAGTTGGGGTTGCTGTATATTGGCCAGTGGTAAGAAGTCCTGGCCATCGCCTAAGACAGACTGCCTTGAGTTCGTGCATGGAGGATCAAATCCCTGGTCAAGTCTAAGCTGAGCTTTCTCAGAGCAGTGAAGAGTGTGTGGCCGCCGCTGTCTCATGGACCAGACCACTCTAAAATTGGCAGAGCTATTTGGGGTGGCAGCTGTGAAGGAAATGTTAGCTATTAGGGATGGCATCCCATGATCTCTGCTGTACATATATGAAGGCCTTTGTGACATTAGGAGGTTAGTCTCTGAGGAGGGAGCTTCCTAGCCCTTGGTTTCCCTGAGGCCACACAGTGCCAAGGTGAACATCGTCTGAGGTTTTGGTTCTGTCTGGAATGTGGCGGTTGGTATTCTATTAGCATTCCTCATCTAGTTATGTCATGCCAGCCGCCAGCCTTTCTGGGTCTTTCTCTTTCAGCTCAGAAGTTTAACAGCCCAGCCCTTGTATCGCTTTTTCCAGGAATTAGAACTGGCTGCACCTACCAGCCGTGTGATGTGGGCAGGGAGGCTGAGGCCCGTGCTTCTGGTTACTATCCGCCCGGCCTGCTTTTTCTGGCCTCTTAGAAACTAAATCTAACAAGAAGCCGAGGGTAAGCTCCCTGCCCAAATCTAGTCATCAATCTCCACTTCCACCCCAACCCCCAGCTAGCCGCACATTCTTTCTCAGACCATTAGCTTCATGTGTGAGTATAATGTTGTCACTGTTTGCTGGACCCAACAGGAAATCAGTCCTTCCCTTGTTTACCTAAACTAAACTACTACACTAAAATAGGCTTGCTCAGCCAGATGAAGGAGACGAGGAATGGAAGAAATGGAGAAGGGAGCTTTGTATTCACAGCCGGTACCCCTGAAACATGTCCCTGTTCATTATCGGGGTAGCTCGTGTATTGTGGGGGAGGAGCATCCTGTAAATCAGCTCTATCTGCCCCTAACCATTTGGTTTTGTAGCCTCTATTATAAAAGTTTACGGTCTATGCATTGTACCTTCTTACTCCTCCCCATCACCTCTCAACCTTTCTGACCCCAGTTTCAGTGTTGAGCCTGGGATAGCGGGTGGTAATTGGAAAGCAGATTGGTCTGACTCGAGAAACATCCCAGGATGGGCTGTGCATCTGGTCCAGCTCTGGAGGGAAGAGGGCAGAGTGCAGTGCACTGGAAGCTACAGGAGCACAGCTGGGCTAGTCTTTGTAATGAGAAAACTTTATTGGCATTAGAAAGACCTAGAAGGATCATCTGTACACATGTCAGTAGAGAAAAGGTCCAGACATGCCCAAGAAGACCCTGGGGTCTTATATCACCTGAGCAAGAATGGAGCACAGCCCCCTCACATGTGGTCGGTGGCCTTTCCCAGGCTTGGCCCTTGACTAAATTAAGTGTTCTCACTTCTGGTTTCCCCAGTCTTCTTTTCCTAACTCTACCAGACCTGTCTTTGTGTTCCTGCAGAGTGACTTGATTGACACCTTCTTCCCAATTGCAAAAGTTTGTTTAAGGTGAAATGGCCTTGGTTAAATCTGAAATTTAGGCTAACCCTGTGATGTGAGTGATCCTAACAGAGACAGGACTGCCTGCCAGATGTGGAACATGCTGCTGGCTCCTTTGGCAGAGGCCCTGACAGAGACAGAGTTTATGTGACCTCAGCTGTCTTCTTGATCTCTCGCTGCTCTGCAGGAAAGGCCCTGTCTTGCCATTCCTGTGTAACTTGCCTCCCACCCCAGCCCCAGTAATGAGGGGTGGTTGATCCATCAGGAAATGGAGGGAGGCCCGAGGGTTCAGGGGTATTAGAGACACCTGGTGTGGGACAGAATGAAGAAGAGGCTTCAGAGGTTGAGGTGTGAGTTCTAAATGGGAATAAGGTGGGGGACTGCATTCACCAACTTCTCTGCCAGGTGTGACTTTGACACCGTTATTTGCAGAGTTCATTATAGAGAGCTGACTCCACTTCTTGTGTTCTTTGGTTCTCTGTCCTCTGTCCTTGCTCCTCCAAGACATCTAAGTAGTCCTCAGAGCACCACTCAGATGGGGCCTTGGCCACAGTTCATCCCTAAGGAACTTAGAGCTCCTGAAATTGAGAACTGTGCATCAAGTTTTCAAACAGATTGAGTCTCCTTAAGGAAGAGAAGGCTTAGCTGGCCAAAGCCTCAAGGCCATGCTGTATAGGCCATAGGCACTAGGAAAAGGCTTAGAGCCATCCTGAGAGTGCTGCCATCCGGCGTGGTGATCTGGCCATCAAAAGGCTTCCTGAGCAGGTTCTCGGTGCTCCTTGTCACTGGCCCCTTGTATTGTGCGTCGGGGCTCTGTGAAGGGCATGGCTCCCGTAAGCTGAGGTATCTGGTGTATAGCTGAGCTGGGACTGTGCAGTACGAGCTTCAGATCAGGTTGTTCCTGAGTCGCTGTTCCTGCTCCAGGGAGAGCTCTGCGTTGGGTTGGTAGGAATCTCCTGTGGGCCAAAGGAAAACAGCTAAGTAGCCAAACCCACGATAGCCCCTTTCCATCCGGCCAGTCATGGGCACAGACATACATTCTATTGAGTGGAAAGGGCTAACTAGTGCTTTGTTCCCTCTCCAGGTTCATTCTGTGCCCTGGGAACTGGCCATCCTACTTGCCTGGTCCCCTGGTTTCTACCTGGAAACTCAACAGCAACAGGAGGTTGGGAGTGGGTGGAAAGGCCAACCATCTCCTCTGCTGTGGGTCTGGAATGGCAGGGATTGCCCGTAACTACAGCTCCAACTTGCTTCACCCTCCTCCATGGTGCTAGCTGTCGCCTGGCTCCCAGTTGCCCCTTCCCCCTGCAAGCTTACAGGGGATAGCAGTTTTCCATTCTTTTATCCCTGGGCTCAGCGTCACTTGTTTCCTAGGCCTCTAAAGTGCTCCTGTCACATAGCTTCAGGTGCATTTCAGTGAGCTCTCACATTTGTGTGAGGACTCTGGTGGGCTCTACCTTCTGGCATTGCTTCTCTCTTCTTCATCACTGCCCTGGTTCCCTGGCAGGCCAAATAGGGAGGCTCTGTTGTCCCAATTCCTTTCACATTCTTGTTCCGGGTCAGCAGAGTTTACTCAGTTACCCAGATGTGAAGCTTAGATGCTCCTTCTCATTCTCCCCCATTTGTTGGCAGAGTTACTTTGAAAACAAATGAGGCCGGGGATGTAGCTCAGTGATAGGATGCCTGCCTAGCCTGTGGAAGACGCGCCTGGGTGAACTCAGTACCATGGAAGAAATTTGAAAATAAACAAACTTTGTTCCTTGACTGAAATTTGTCAGTGGTTCCTAGAAGCCCATGGGATATAGGCATCAGCGTCCCTGTTTCAGAGATGGAAAAACCAGGAATTGCTCCCTGTCACTGAATCAGGACCCCAACCCCCAGGGCCTTGGAATCCCAGGGAATGATTTTCATCACAGCACAGCCTCCTGTAGCCCCTCCCTGGAGAGCACTTCAGTGATCTGGAAGCTCATAGTCTGTTTCTAGAAAAGAAAACTACCCAGGCAGAGCAGCATGTGCCTGTCCTCAGTAATGCCTGGACCCAGGAGGCTGAGGCAGAGGATGCTCCAAGTTCAAGGCCAGCCTGAACTGCATACCAAGACTTTCAAACAACAAAATTTTTTAATTTTAAAGAAAAAAATCTGTAGCTGGAGGGATGGCTCAGCAGTTAAGTGTGTACACTGCTCTTGAGGTCCTGATGTTGGCTCCCAGCACTACACTGCAGGGCTTACAGTGGCCTATAACTCCAGTTCAGGGGAATCCAATGCCTCTAGGCTCCATGGACACTTTGCACTTGTGCATATACCTTCACACACACATACACACACACTAACTATTAAAGAGAGAGAGAAGAAAGA
>LOEQ01000053.1:331975-347707 GCA_001685075.1 Bramus lutescens | reverse complement strand
AAAGAAAGAAAGAAAGAAAGAAAGAAAGAAAGAAAGAAAGAAAAAGAAAACCCTCAGGTTGCATTCCTGTCTTAGGTTAGAGAGTGGTGGGCTGGGTTTAGAAGGTGGGCACATAGGATGCTCTTTGTCTTCTCTATCTTCCCCTCTTCCAGAATCCCACTCAAATGCCTCTTCCTGACATCTCATCCAGCCTCCAGGTTTTGCTTGCTCCCCATCTACTTTATACCCTTGGTGGGGGACTCATCATATTAGGATTATCTGTTTGTATGCCTGTACCCCCTCTGCTGCACTGAGTTCCTGATTCTACTGCCTGACCCTGATCAACACAGTTAGGGTCTCCAAACACATTGAAAGAAAGGCCAGCTCAGTACATACACACCCTTAGCAAGTGTAGACACTGCTCAACTATAGGATGGAGGATTCTGTACAAAGGGCAGCTGCTTCCTTCCTCTGCCCAGCTTATAGCTGGAGGGAACAGTAGAGACCAAGGGGAACTTTCCCTGAGAAGGCGGCAGTTCAGGAAAACTACAGGAAAGGGGGCACGGATAACAGGAAAAACATTTTTTTTTTGAGACAAGGTTTCTCTACATACTCTGGCTGGCCTTGAACTCAGTGATCTGCCTGCCTCAGCCCCCAAATCCTGGGGTTAAAGGTATGCACTACCACACCCAGCCAGGAAAAGAAAAATCTTGCTGTAGCTTGAGAGGATAGGAAAGATTCTGAGACTGGAAATTCACTTTACAGTCAGTCATTCATAACAAAGTGTGGTTGCTGGGTGGTGAGGTTCACAGTCCGACCAATATCATCCCGTCCACAGCCATCTGTACGTACCACAAGTCACACCCAGGGGTACCTATAAAGTTTCCCAGCTCCCTCCTATGTAAACTATTGTCACCATGGCTAAGTTACCTGTATGGCAGTTATGCAGCCAGACTCGCTGCCCGTCATACTTGCAGCGGCAGCGTAACATGTTGTTGGAGAAATCGGACTCTGCCACATCGTTTGTGGGGTTCACAACCACCTGCAGGAGAGGAGACAGCAAGGTAGGTGATGTACTTTCTGAGTGAGTTGACGTGGAGGGTTCTTTACACCTTGCCTACTATTTTACAAAGTTGCCTTTCTGTACCCTGATGTGCTGATCCGTAGTCACCCTCAGGAAGTACTCATAAGCGTCCTCTTCCCAGATGAGGACTAGGAATTGCCCAGTGTCCACTGAATAGAGACTCAAGCCCAGAGCTTTGGCATCCCCATGAAGGCTCATCCCCTACAACACAGCTCCTCAAAGGATCCCATGGGAAACCACCTTCCTCTGAGCCCAGAGCATCTGTAGCTGCTGGGAATTGATCTTACCTGGAAGATATAGTCCCCTGGACGAACATCTGTGATATCCACCCACTGGCAATCGATGTCATGCCGGTACGTGTCCCAGCAGCCTACAGCCACTCCCTGTTCCCCAAAGTTGGCACACGCATAACGCCGCTGCACTCCTGTAAGGGAGGGTACATAATTACCACAGCATCAAGAAGGCACGTGTGACCAGGCACTGCATGGTCCTTCATAGGCTTCAGCAATTGGTCTTCAAACTGGCTTTACCAGCTCTGGACTTCTGCCCAGTACGAGTTTGGGGGCTATGGTTCAGTTAAATGACTTGCCCGAGTATAGAATCATGTTAACTGAATTTGGCGCAGGCAAACTACATCTGTGACGAGAACAGTGACACTTTGGATGCTCTAGTAAAACTATGTTGGCCTAAGAAGTGTGGGTTTTGATTCCGTCCACCAGCCCTCAGAAGGTCTGGTGTTTACCCGGTTACATTACTAAGGGATCAGACTGTGGGGTACAAGTAGGAAATAACACATTCCCTGCCCTCCAAGAGCTGCTGAACATGTTGAGTCTTTTAAGGTGGTACAGAGTGCTGAGAATTGAGAGAAAATGAGAACTTTCTCCGAAGGTTTCAGAAGGCAGAAATTGAAGTTTCTGAATTGCCTTGAGTGCTATTGCCAAGCTATACTCTTTAGAAGCCTGGGGCTAGTGAGCAGGGAAGAGAGGAGTTTGACCCCAAAGGTACTTGAGAGATCCGTTAAGAGTGCAGCAGGAGGCTACGTGAATGGAACCCACAAACCTGTTGGGCAGTTTGTGTCTTCTAGACAGAAACTGGCCTTATGCCCCTCGGCCACTTTGGAGCCATTGAGCGTGAGCAGGTCATAATGGGTGAAGACTTCAATGCTGTGGTAGTGCCTGAGGAAAAAGCAGAGCTGTCAGCCCCATGGCGACAGGAGTGGGTCATCTGGAGAGGTTAGCAGGGAAGGTTGAGGCCCCATCATTACCCAAGGAGAAAAGTCATAATCACAGGGCAGTGCCCTTCTTCCCAAACCCAAGATTAGCATGCTCACAGACTTCTTTGCTGACACTCCTGCCTGTCAGGCAGCAAGGCTCAGCTGTCCCCTTTACTCAGAATCTTAATTCAGGTATTTAAAAAAAAAAGTACAAACTACCCCTGGCAGCCTTCAGAAGGTTGGGACCTTGGCTCTAGGATCCAAGGCAGAGGTGGGGGTTGGGAGGTGTTGGCCCAGAGATGGCCTCATAGTGAAGAAGATGGGGAGAGAATTTACTCTGCTCCGTCAGCCTGGGATCAAATTGCTGCCATATTTTCCAATCCAGTGGTAATGGTAGCTCTGTGCATGTTACCAGAAAAGGTGCTTATTAACTCAGTCAAGGCCAAGTCCCCAAATCGCTGCCCATTCCTCTCAGCTTTTCCTACACACAGCTATGTCCTCAACGAAAATAGTACAAATCCCTTCCACTCTACCTCTGTCACAGACATTGCCTCTCCTCTTTCTGGTCTGGAGCTTCTTTATAAGAAAGGATGCTCATTGTCTCCTTCTGTGCCAGACTGTTCCCTGCCATTCTTTTGAGGCTTCGCCTTGTTATAACAGAAACCTGCCAATCTTTTCTGCAGAGCAAGCATCCTATTTTGGGTCTCCAGGTTTCTGGGGTCCCCATTGTACTTGGCTTCTGAAGACCCGGGCCACCTAAGGTCCTTATATGGGAAACGTGTAATACCATGCTAGCAGAAACCAACTGCTGGCAATCACATCTCTTTGGAATATTGCTATGGGCAACTGGCCCCATGTGTGCCATCCACATGGTTACATCCAAGGAGAGTTACAAGGGTGTGGGGGCAGGTAGATGCTCCAGGGATTCCCCTTGTCTCCTGGGGTAAGGCTAGCCAGGAGGCTAGAAAAGCAGATTTAACCGGGAATTTACCTGAGGCCAGGGAAAACCAAACTGTTTAGTCCCTGGACTCCATTTTTGTCCCTCACCCTCTAGAGCCAAGTGTGGGCAGGTACTAACCTGTGGCACTGGTGCCAAATCCAGCTGNCCAGCCTTGGGACGGAAGTCCGCCCGGCCGAGGTTGTAGATCTGTGAGGAGAAGCGCAGCAAGCGCCGGTGTCCGTAGGGCCAGTCCATGAGGTCAGCAGACTTTGAGAGGCAGTTTTCCTCATGTGCACAATACAGCATGCTGAGCGGACGGTCCTCCAAGTAGGCTGTCTCTTGTACCAGCTGGGCATTCATCACCAGGTCTGGAGCAGCTGGGCGGTGGGGGGCAAGGTGGGGGGGCGCGATGAGAAGGCAGCAGAGCCTGCTCTCCAGCATGAGCACAGACTTGCCCCAGACTACCGAAGGAGCACGGGACAAGGGCAACTGAGTCAGGGGATGTGAGTTCTCATGATAAGCAAAGCAGCCCATCACTTCAACCTGCGAGACAGCTCCATTGTCATGGTGGAGGTTGCTGGTTTGGAGCTAGCCTTCATCATTCCTGAGTTTCTGACTATGCTATCATTTACCAACTCTGTGACTGTTTAATGCTTCTGTGTCTCATGTGTGCCATCTACAAGGTGGGAATCATATTGGTAATATTAATAGGTAGTATCTGTAATGGACATATCACATTGTCCTGCAGTAAATAGGAAATGGATGTAAACTATTATTTCTTTTGTAAAATGCTTTTTTTTAAATCGTACAAAGTGCTTTCAAGTAGCTTAGTGGGTAAGAGCTTTTCTAAGGCTTTACTGATACCTAACTGGTTGTTTCAGCCAAGTCCTTGTCTTTTCCTGGGCCTCGGTCTCTCGGTGGCTCTTGGAGCCAGAGGACCAGATTGGAAAATTAAGGACTTGGTCCTGGAGCCTGCCCCTCAACTGTGCTGTCCAGGCTGCTGCGGTGTGATCCCGTACTCCCTCTAGTTGGTACATTCTAGCCTAGCCACTTCCACAGGTGTCCCAGGCACCCAGAGTATCTCCAGGGCTGCTCTGCATGCATGAGGCCAACCTGAGGCCAGCAAGATGGCTCAGCCAGTAAAAGTGCATGCCATGCAAGCCTGGCTATCTGAGTTCAATCCTTGTATTCCAAGTGGAGAGAACTGACTCTCAAAAGTCACATGCATACCACCCCCACAACAATAACAATAATCTTAGTTTTGGGTTTTTTTTGTGTTTTGTTTTTTTTAAATCTGGTGTGCCTAAGTCTCACTAGTCAGCTCAGCCTCTCTCTTCCCCTTTAAGGGGCTCTCTCTTCTGAAGCCTCTACCCTCGCTTGCCTTAAGTGTGGGAACTGGTATGTAATGATCCATTGCTGTCACCATGTGGCCTTCCTCTGTGTGGGTGAGAGCGGATGGGAACACTGGCTTGTGTGTTGGGCCAGGCTGGGAGTGTGCTATGCTGCATGATGCCTGTTGTGTCACTCAGGATTCATGCACTGGGACTTCCTGTGGCTTCAGTTGGAGAAAGCTAGGATAGGGCCACTGACAGACCTGAGCTCCTGAAGGAAAGGAGAGCTTTCAGAGGGAGGGAGGGGAAAACAAAAAAAGAGGGAGAAAAGCCGAGGGGTGGGGCAGGGAGAGAGAGAGGAGGTGGGGTGAGTACAAGCTGCTGGTTGGCCACCTGCCCAGCTGTTAGCACCAGATGTGCTCAAGAAGACAGCTGCCCTGGAGGAAAGGGAAAGTCTGAGGTTGGCAAGCAGGGGGACTGAGAGCAGGTAACCAGCACGCCATGAGGCCTGGGTGCAGACTGAGCAGGTCACCAGCATGCCGTGAGGTCTGGGTGCAGAGGGCACCACTGACATCCTGTCTCCTTCAGGGGAGGGTGAGAAGGGCGGGCCCAGGGCTCTTCCAGGGTGTGCTCACTGACGGGTTAAGATGTCTTGGGGTTGGAGCATGGCTGGGGAAGAAGGTCAAGTGGCCTCTGGGGTTGGTGCCAGCCTGCAGCCTTTGGGCTGGATGTAATTATCTTGGCTCCGGCTGCGTTGGTCAATGTCAAACAGACGCTACTACCCTAAGAATCTGGGTCTGTGGGGTGAACTCTTGCCGTAAAATAGTCTTGTCTTTGAGCCTGCTGGGTAAACGCCACCGCTTGGCCCTAGGCTTTGGTGTGCCTCCCATTTGCATATCCTCTACAACGTATTTCCAAGTATTTCCTACAAACAGCAATCGATTCATTTTCTGTTGTAACTCAGCACACACGCAGTTCCTAGAAAAGCCATTCCCCTCACTAAATGGAATGGCAGCTGCCTTTCCTGTTCTGTTCCACTCTTGTAGAGCTGTTGTTCACAATCCCCAACTGAAAAGCCCTCTTTTAGCTCCTTGTGCTTTTGTGTTTTTCAATTTTCATTCTCACAGAGACTTCAAGAGGGAGGTGGGCAGGGCAGGCTTTCAGCTGCACAGCTGGCGAATGTGGAGCTGCTGTGTCCCCTCCCTGACCCTGTCACCCGCTCACTCACTGTTCATGCAGGCAACCCCAGCTGAGAAGCGTCCTGGGCCATGGGAGCAGTGCACAGGCCCGTGCCTCTGACACTGCTGAAGGGCCAGCTCTGTGCCCGAGCAGCGAACCCCGCTCATCACCACCTCCTTGGCCTCTGGTGTCCCCTGCCAGTACCAGGTATCCTAGGAAGACAGCCAGCATCATCCCATCAGAGCAGAGACGGACTGCGATGCAAGTCATTCCAATGCCTCCATCACACCATCCCCACCAGACAGTCCGGCATAGGCTGTAAAATCTTTACCGATGAGAGCCTTACCTCATGGGCAATCCATGTCACATTTGGACCCCTCTGATATTAAAAGTTTATGTCATTGGGGCAATTCCCTGCTGCCTGTGACACTCTCCTGCCCACCTCCAAGAAGGCAGCACTGCTGTTTGATCAGGACGAGCCTGATCCCTCATTCCCAGCTGCTCCTCTCACCCCAAGCCCAGGTCTCTGAAGTCTGCCCTTGCATCGCCCAGCAGCAGGCCTGTTGGCTATGGTGATTTTTGCCCCTGCAACATTTACCCTTGCACTATGCAACCTTCTCTCCGGAGAGCACACTGTATCCCCAGGCCCCTCAACTGAGTCAAACTTTTGCTGGCCACAGGCCTGGCTAACTTCAATTCGTGATCCCCACAGATGAAGATAGATAGCAGGCCATCTGAGCAGGCTTCCCTCAGCTGGGCTCTGACCTATCACAGCATCCCCAACCCTCGTTGGTGACAAACCCATAGCTTCACTCAGTGAGTGACTGCTGAATGAATGAATGGCCAGCAGCTCTGGCAGAGTTTAGTCCTGCTAGCCCGTGGGGCTGAGGCTGTACAGGAGGAGGCAGCCGGGAGCCTACCTTGATAGCGAAGTTGGCATATCCCAGGCCAAGTTGTCGGCAGGTCACCATGGCTTCCATGAGCCCCCAGTGGTCACTGCATACAGTCCCCCAGCGTGGGACCCCATTCACCTCCACCTGCACCTCCACCACTCCCTCTTCGTGGTTGCGCCCGCCAGCCAAGCGCACCTATAATAGTCAGAGGTTCAAGGGGAGAAGCCAGGATTGCAGGCAGGGAGACCTAGCCACCACCGCCACCCGTCTCCTCTGGTATGAGCTTAGTTCATTAGCTAGTGTATGATAGCCCTGCACGCTAGAGAAATCTGACTTCAAGTGCTTGTGGCAGGGGTTTCTGTCCTGGCGCTTGCCTTCCTCCTACGTAGGCTCTCCCACCATTAGTGATGACTCGGTTTGCCAAGGGCGTTTGTATCTGCCACCTTGTTGTGAGAGTCAGCACCATTTTCCAAGATGCCAGCAGTTTGCCCACAGTCCCCAGTGCCCCTCCGCAGCACTGCTTTCAGAGGGCCCTGGCTTAAAGCACCTTCCTTCTCAACTTTGCTCAGGACCTGGGAGTATGAGCCAGTGTGTATGCCATAAAGTCCCATGTCTCTCTGCCATCCAGGGCAATATATGTGGAGCCAGGTGACGGAAGAAAGTTCTTCAGGCCAGCCCCAAGGGCTCTTGGGTCACCATGGCAGAAGCAGTAGCTGTTCTGAACCCCTCCCCCTGGTTCCAGGTTGTGCCCTTGGGGCTGCCCAGACCCTGCCTGAGGACATGCTCAGACCTAAACCCACCTGATTTTGGAAGCCCATGTCGGGGATGTTGCACCTGACTGCAGCGTCATTTGCATGTTGACAACCGTTCTGGGACCCTTCTAGGGCAAGGCAGTCACTCAGGGCCCGCTCGTACCCCCGGCAGCGTACCTCACTCAGGTGGATGGGTCCTAACCCTGCAGGGAAGAGCATACTATGTGAAGCGCCTCTAAATCACATCCGTGACTTTTTTGTTCTGGGCCACCAAGACAGCCAGCGGCATATCTGGACCCCCGTACATACCCCATACCTCCTTGCTCACCTTGGCCCAGCTGGGCCCCAAAAAGGGCCTCCCGGGCAGAGCCAAAGCCTAGCTGACGACACACGACGCTGGCTGAGATGAGGTTCCACCTGTGGTCACAGACTGTGCCCCACTGGCGGTTCACGAGCACTTCCACACGGCCCTCACCCACCTGAGCCCCAGAGCGCAGGCGCACCTTTAGCTCCTGCTAAAGAGGAGAAAGCCGGCTTCAGGAAGGGCAGCCAGGGGCACTGAGCCACAGGGTGGACTTTGGGGTGGGGCTCCTTCAAGCTTCAAGGCCAGAGCCAAGGCCCAGTTTCTAATCCTGCCTTTGACTTCCCACAATTATCCCTTCTCAGCCTCTGCTTCTCTTCAGGGACATGGGGGAGAGGGAGATGGGTTCCCTCTCTTTTTTTGTCTTTTTGTGATTGGGTTTCTCTCTGTAGCTTTGGCTGTCCTTGAACTCACATAAAGCCGCCTGTCTCTGCCTCCTGAGTGCTGGGATTAATGGAATGTGTCACCACTGCCCAGCTCTCACCTACTTTTTTAAACAAAAGGCCAGGCTCAGGTTCAATACCTTCACTTCTGCAGCTACAATTTAATTACAATTTAATTAATTCACAGTTGTCTTCTATCCGTGGCAAGTGATGTCAACTTTCCATCTCTGGTGGGATGATAAATGATCTTCTTTAAAAAAAAAAAAAAAACCTCAAGGTTCTTTCGTTCTGTGAACCCAGTTCCTCTCTCCTCTCCCCACTGGCCAGGGCACTGCTGAGAAGCACTGCCACCTTCAGGCTGCTCAAGGGTACCCTGAGGCCTACCTCTGCATGGGACTCCTTGCGCCTGGGCTTCGACTTCTGTGGGCGAAAGTGGGGCCCTGCCACACAGCTGACCACAGCATGCATGCCGCCTGGACAGGCTGGCCGAAGCTTGCCCCTTCCTGGAGCCACCTGTATCTGGCACTTGGCCAAGTGGGGCTCTGTCCCCAGACAGTCAACCCGATGAATCCAGAAGGAGTTTTTCTTTGTCAGGCTATTCAGCCTGGAAGACAAGGAAGTATGAATGGAGGGCTTGAATGGGAATGAGGGAGCTCAGGGGAGAAGGGGAGGGAAAGACAAGGGATCAGGGGAGGAGGGGGAGGCACTTCATGCCACATGCATGTCTGCCCCCTAAAATACCACTCCTCACCTAGACTTGGGATCCTTCATCTTCAGAATCCAGACTTTTCTGTAGCAGAGAAAACGGATAGGGTGGAGGGGTGCAAGAATCCCCCACCCCCTACTTGGTTCCTCAGTTCTGAAGTTTATAGCAGACTTCACAGCTCGTACACTTTCCCCCAGATCTTCTCCTCCCCTTCCCTCTTCTCTTTTCCTCTGTTTCTCCCTCTAAAGTCTCCACTGTGGCGGGGCTGCCATGGAATAAGCAACTCATTCTTGCCACTCCCAGTTTGCACAAAGTGATCCTTCAGGGGGCCCCTGAGAGAAGAGAGCTGGGAAAGGCCCCCTGGGAACAGTGGCAGTGGAGAGCCTTGGGGGGATTGGGGCAGGGACTGCCATCCAGGCTGTAACCAGGGCTGCTCTGCTGAAGGGCGGTAAGTCGGCAGGGCCTGATTTGCAGTTACCAGGTGGTGGGGAGCCAGGGAGCCATGTCGCCATCATCCCCAGGACAGAGTCATATGGCTGCTCACCATGCTTTTGATGCAGAACCAGGCTGCTCTAAGCCAGAAGCAAGGGACTTGGAATGGCCTAGATGAAGCCTGCGAACCCAATAGGGGTGGGGCAGGCTGGATGATTCACAGGCCCCCAGGGAGAGTCCTCTGTCTTGAGAAAGGCTTGAGGGTGTCACTGACACAGCTGGTAGGACTGGGGTTGTGGGGGTTATTTATGGAGTTGATGCAATCTTCTGTGACAGTTTGGCCACATTTCTGACAGAGTGTTTTTATGTCTCCTTTACGCAAACTCCCACCCAGGGCCCTTGCTTATACGCAACCCAATTATGATCTGGCTGGAATCAGAGCAGGAGTTCCTGGGACAGCTCAGAGTCCTAGCAGAGGCCATGTCTACCCCAACCAGAGCTAGTTTCTGATGGAGCCAAGACCAGGATACAGTCTGTCTACACTGTAAGGACCTTCAGTAAAGTCCTTTTAACTGGGGTCACAAAGTTTCCCATTCAATTGTATTCATTGGGTACCACATTCGGTTCTTTCTATTGGTTTGGCAAGCGTGGACTTTACTTTCTGACCACTTCTAGATGATTCTCAGGACCTGGAAGTTCCTTGCTCACTCTTAGCTATCTTGAAGGGTCCATAACTCAGCAAGTCCAGGAGACGTCCTCAGTCGGTCTGTTTTCCTCCAACACGAGGACTGCTCTGCCACAGACCTCCACCCCATCCGTGTGGCCCTCCAGAATCTCACTGAACCCTTCAAGGTTCACACCACACACACTCAAACACACAGGATCAGCTTGGCAACCCTGCCCCTCCTACCTGTAGTAGTGGTTGTTGACAGGTACCTGGCTGGGAAAGCCCAGCATCCCGCACACAACCCTGCTGTTGTTCATGGTCCAGCCCTGGTCACACACCTGCCTCCAGTGCGGGAGCATGGCGTGGAGGTGTCGGGGGAGCCAGTGCCCCGAGTGCCTTTTGGCACTGGCGAGGATGGGTTTGAGCCGCACCTCTTCCAGCCGCTGGCCCTGCAAGGCATAGAGTCACGTCGCCACAGGCCAGGTCCCTAGGGTCCTGTAGGTTGCTGCAGATCTTCCTGAGAAAGCCAGGCTCAGAGCCGTCTTCCCGCCCCTTGTTGTCAGGCCCAGAGAGAGGGAAGCATTTGCTGAAGGCTACAGGGGAAGTAGGAGCCAAAGTCTTGGTTTGTCTAGATCCTCTCCCTCCTCTTTTCTGATCTATCAAACTGGGGTCAAGACAGGAGCCCTTGGAGGATGGGGGTGTTTGCTGAGCATGGAGGGGTCTTCTCTGTGCCACCCAGACAAGAGCTGAAATGGGCAAGAACTGTTGCTTGAGACCATCCTCTGTATCCTGTGGACCTACCACCCTATCCCTGAGTGACTTAAACCAGTGTGGAACCCCCATGGTGGCCCATTGTAGATCCAGTGTGCCAGGGCCAGCTGTCCTCAGGCAGAAGCTGCCTGGCAGCAGAGGGTGGGAGCCAGCTCGCTGCCCTGCCCATTACTGTTGTTTGACTTGGGCTGTTTTTAGCTTGGGGTTGTTTGTGCTGGGAAGAGACAGCAATTGTGGCCAAGCCTTGTGGGTGAAGCAGCCCCCTTGCCCCACGTCCCTCATGGGGAACAGTTTCTGAGGTTCCCACCAGGCCGAGAGTCTGGTCCCTTGACTGGTCCCTCACTAAGCTGAGGTCAGGATTGCTGCTCAGCCCATTGCTCCTCATTCCTTCTCCTTCCTCCAGGCTCACCCAGCAGGAGGCTTTCTGCTCTGTCCAGCCCTCAGCTCAGGACAGGACCTGGAGAGCCTCCTCACCTGGGGCCCGAGGGCATTGGAGACCTTCTCAGAGTGGTAGCCATGCTGGCGCTGTGGGTGGCATACCACCCCAACATCTTCCGAGTGNAGTGTCTGCAGTCACTGATGCCCCAGCCGTTAGATGCACACTGGTCCAGGGTGTTCTCGGTGCCCAAACAACGCACATTGTCCAGCCAGATGGGGCCTGCAGGGGAGAGAAGATGAGCTCAAGGATGAGGAGAGAGACACCCTTCTCCTGGGTGGGACCCTACATTATCAAATACTGAGGAGCAAGGGAGAAGAAGGGAATTGGTTCTGTGTGTGTGTGTGGGGGGGGGTGTCTTAGTATTCATACCCCTGCCCACTGCTTCCTCTTGGAGTCAGGTCCACAGAAACTGTCTGGATAGTGGTAGGTAGATATAGTAACCAGACACACCTGTTCATCTGTCTGTCCTTCTGTCTGTCACTGTCTAAACACCCACTATATGCAAATCACTCTGCTCAGAGAAGTTACAGTTAGTGATGGTGATGCTGGTAACCCAAGAGAGACTGGGAAGGTCAGAGCTGAGGTCCTCTGCAGCTATACTCAGGAAGGGTATTCAAGAGGACATTTGAACCGGTCATGAAAGGTTGGGTAGGCTTCTAGAAAGTTCTCTTGGAGCCTCAGGGAGCCTTGTCCTAAGAGAAAGAAGCTGGCTCCCGTCTCTTTGCATCCTGTGGGGTGGTGTCTCCTGTCACTCACCCTCCCCTTGACCATACTTGGCACTGTGTGCCCAGGTCAAGGCTGACTCAAAACCCAGCTGCNCAGAGAGAAAGTGACTGGTGGGGGCCACATCATGGTGACTTCAGAGGCACCTGGGGAAGGAACAGACAGTGATCACCACCTCCACCTATCCTCACGGTGTGTAGGCAGGAAGAGGAGAGGCCTGCTCACCAAATGCTGTCCCTGGAGCTTCCACAGTACCCTCAGGCCAGAAGCACCTGCCTAGTGGTAACACATTTGTCTGCCATCTGATGTTTCTGGCTCCCCAAGTAGAGGGTAAAATGCTGCTCCCAAACTCACAAAAAGGTACATGGAATGCTTAGGTGGGAAGGATTATTCAGGGGAGTCAGGGCTCTCCCACTGCTACCGTGTGGCCTGGCTTAGTCTCTTATTCCAAGGTGAGGAGGTTGAGCCAAATCTCATCTGCTGTCTCCTCTGTTTGGGTGGCCTGTCCCAACATCCACAGCCCAGGCTCATGCACTTGTGTAGCCCGTGCATTGTTTACACTTATTTAGCCAGGTGTAGGGACATGGAAGTGAAGAAATTATATACTCCTCACCTTCACCACACACAGAAGGGGAGCTGGGGGAGGCTTTTAAAGAAGAGATGTGTAAGCTGGGCATGGGAGTTCCCACCTATAATCACAGTACCTAAGAGATAAAGGCAAGAAGGTCAAGTGTTCAAGGTCATCCTCAATTACATGATGAGTTCAAGACCAGCCTGGACCACATGAGACCCTGTCTCAAAAACCAACTAACCAAACCAAGAAAAGAACCGTATAAAAGAGAAGGGACCACTTAACCCGGGTCTTGTTGGATGAATAAGAGTTCTCCCAGGCTGGAAAGGTAGCGGTCCAGCTGGAGAGGACAGGGTGAGCAAAAGAAGGAAGAGGGAAAGAAGTTAAGCAAGAGTAGAGAAGGAAGTGCCCACCTCCCGTGCCTGCTGGAGATTTGGAAGGGAAGAGGAAGTGCAGGCAGGTCCCAGATGGTTAGGGGTGTGTGTGCCTCGCAGAGTGTGTTCCCTTCATCTTGTCAACAATGAGGAACCCTGGGAGGGTTCAGGCAGGGACTCATACATTAGAGGGAGGGTCAAACTGCGTCCCTTAGTCCTGGGACTGGAGAGCACAGCAGGACACAGAGATGAACCATATCTGAATACGGCTACTAGAGTCTCTGAGGTCCCCACGGCTGACTTTCCTCCACCCTGGCTCTGGAGGTCACTGCAGGAGTGGATGGAGAAGACTGACACCTTGCCAGTGCTGTGTCTTCTGAGTGATAAACACACACACACACAGAGAGAGAGAGAGAGAGAGAGAGAGAGAGAGAGAGAGAGAGAGAGAGGATCTTGCTATTTAGCTAGAGCTGGCCTTGAGTTTGGGACCCTCCTGCCTCTGCTTCCCAACTCCCAGGATTACAGATGTGCCAGGACAGCTGGCCTCTTGGGGATTATCAGTTATTCCAGGTGTTGAGGCACAGAGGGAAGACATTAAACACTACTGCTTACCCTTGCCACACACAGAGCAGGAGGACTGGGAAGGCTTTTAAAGGCAGGACAGGTCAGCCAGGAATGGGAGCATTAGCATGTAATCCCAGCACTTGGGAGCTGGAGACAGGAAGATCCAGAGTTGAAGGTCAGCTTTAGCTGCCTGGCAACCTTGCTCATGGGGGAGCTCATGAGCCAGAACAGAGAAGGTCCTGGGCCCTGCCACTCCAATCCCCAAGGTTGGCATCTAGCTGTGGTGAGGACTTCCTCTGTATCCCCAGTGCCCAGAATGGTGCCAGATGTGAAGGTAGCACTCCAAACCATCTATGGTTGCCTGTGTGTGAGGTGCCATGGCATGGGACTTGAGTCTTGAGACAGGGGAGTCAGACTGCCTGAGTTCAAATTATCTAGACACCTTTGCACCTAAGTATCCCCTCTCTGTAAGATGGGGGTGACAACATCTACAATAAGTCAAATACAATAACAACAGTCAATAAGACTGCTCACTGGATGGACCCACGCCTGTCTCTTAGAAGAGGAACTCGCAGCAGTTCCAATAGCACCATGGCAGCTTGAAAGAACCGCTGATCTCCACTGTCCAAGTGTGGTCCCTAGACTCAGCCCTGTCCCTTCCTCCTACACTACGAAGTCAGACTCCCCCTGCCCCATCTGCCCACTGAGGCTGGGCCCCTGCCATCGTCCACTGGCCCTGCTGCACTTTCTTCCAGATGCCAACACTGACCTGGTATCACTGCAACTCAAGGGCCCAGGGGGCTGCTAGCTGACTGCCAGCAGAATGCTCTCTGCTGCTTCCCCACGTGCCCCTTTTCTCCTGCATGCTCCTCTGAGGAGGTGGGCACCAAGGTTTGAGCCACACCAAGTCACCCCAGACAGAGAGCGTTCCCTCTCCAAGGGACAAGAGGGGATGGGAGGCGCTGGGCTGGCAGCCTGGGGCCACTGGGTCTGAGCTGAGAGGCGGCTGCTCTCCCGACAGGAAACAGAGAACTAACTGCCATGGACAGCAAGAGTCCAGGTGTCTCGGCTTGCACACCTGTGAAGGAGCAGTGGTCCTAGGGTGTAACATGCTGTTGGGGGTCTCCGATGGGCTGAGCTGTTCTGCTTTGGGGCTTGTGGCTAAGGTCCACACAGCATGGAGGAGGTCTTGTTAGAAGGCACGAGACAGGGACCTTCAACAGCAAGAGCCTGGGCTCTAAGCCAGGGCAGTGCCTTTCCGTTTAAGCTACCAGGAGGAAGACTCTGGAGGGGTCCCTCCCCATATTTCCCACCCATTCCGGGATCCCATAACTGTTACTCACACCAAACTCTTCTCGTCATCCCCACAAAAGAGCCTTCATCTCCAAGAGCGCAAGTTTTTGCGCCTGTTGCTAATTCTACTCAGATTGTGAAACTCCTACACACACTTCAACACCCACTTCAAATGCTACCCCGTCCAGTAGGGCCTCCCAGTAGCCACAGAACTGAGTGCAGGAGGAGGGCAGGCTGAGAATTAGCCCTTAGAGAAGGAAGCAGTCTCTTTTCTCAAAGGAAAAAGGGAGGGGGGTGCTGGGGGATAGAATAGGAATGCCCGGTAGAAGCATGTCAGAATAGGCATCTTCATTTCACAGATGGGAAGCTAAGGCATAGAGAAATGAAATAGCTGGACTGGCCAGGAGTCAACACCGCAGAGTGAGGGAAGCTGGATGAGGGAGCGGGAGACGAGGTCACTGGAGCGCCACCTTTTGCTGGTCAGGACTCTGGCAGAAGTGTGAGGGCTCTGGTGTAGGCACCAGCCCTGCCTGCTGCCCAGGGGCAGATCCAGGACCCTGGCAGGCCCGGGCTAAGCACCTGTGCTGGTAGGGAGAGCTGGCAAAGGACGATTGCCTGGAAGAGGAGAGTACAAGAACGTGGGGGAAGCTGTCTTGGGGCCCCAGCTGTCGGTCACTTCTACTCCTTTCTCTGCAGCTCTGGGCCCTGCTCTGGGCTCTGCACCCTGGCCGTATCATTGTCGTGGGTAAAGCAGAGCCTGAAAATGGGCCCCCACCTGTATAGGGTTGGGGAAGGTGGGGCTTGAAACCCTCTGCCTCCATTCCCTCTTTCATCTCGTCTCCAGCAGTCAGCTCTGGGTAGGTTATTGGGGGAGCCCAGCTCTGCCCTGGTGCTTAGTACCCCGAGTCACAGGAGTGACATCTGGTCCTATACACGTTTTACCGTGTCCCTAGCATTCTTGCAGGGTGAGAAATGATTACACAAGTGTGTTCACAAGCCTAACACACAGATTCCCTCGGGCCAGGGCGCACCACCTATGTAGCCTTGGACGACTCCCCCAACTTGGGCACTTGTCTG
>LOEQ01000053.1:316029-331771 GCA_001685075.1 Bramus lutescens | reverse complement strand
GATAGAGTCCCGGGAGAGGCGCGGTGGGGGTGATGATCAGGTCTGCGAGTCCCGATGCACGCGCGGTTTCCTCCTTTGTCTCATATTATATCAAGAGTGTGTCCCTTTGACCTCGTGGCACTGAGCTCCCCACAGTCTTAGGTATGGATCCCATGGGCCGCTTATGCAGGACAATGCAGGTGCCCTTTGGGGGTGAGCGCCCTGTTCCAGTGGTAGGGTACTGCTGGTTGAGTAACCGGGTAGCCACTCCGACCTGGTGGCCAAGGTTCACTGAATGCAGCCTGAGAGGTGCTCTGCTTATTGTGAGACAGGAGACAGGACTTGCTTCCCAGAGTCATCAGCCACACTGAGGACAACTTAAGACTTGGCCCTTGTCAGGCTAGGGGGGTGGGGGATGGAGGGACAATGGTGGATAGTGAGGAGTGAGAGGCTATGGAATATAACACATGAAGGAAGGCCTGAGATGGGGAACCCTAGCTGAAGTAACTCCCCGCCTGGCTGCAGGCCTCAGACTACCCAGTCTTGGTCCTGTGCACCCCTTCAGGTCCCACTAGTGCAATGGACAGAAGTGCCCGCTTCTTCTCACCTAGTCCCAGAGCAGCCAGTGGTGTGTCTCTCACCTCCCGTCTTACCAGGTGTCCCTGTGAGGGCTCCTTCATTCAGGACCCTTTGTTGATTTTCTTCTATGTGCTAGAAAAGGGGCCGTGGTGCTAGACATTGGCAGGGGGGCTGCCCCAGTCTGGAGAGGGAGGATGTGCAAATAAACATGACCTCAAGGCAGAAGGTAATGAGGGCCAGGATGCCACTTATCAGCCAGGCCAGGTCACCGTTACCCAGTTGCCAGAGACCTGGGTCCACCCCTGGCTGCTCATGTCTAAGATGTCCTCCCAGTGGCCCTGCCCCACCCGACCTGGACCCAAAACATTCCCTGGGATGAATCAACAGGAAAGAATGCTCCCAGCCCCGGGTCAGTGGCCGAGACAGCAACCTGGCTCCTCCCACAGGGACAATGAGGCAGCTGTGGACCAGGATACCAGGTATGCGTGGGCCTCCGCTCTCCACCCAACCACCTCTAATGCTGAGCCAGAAGCAACACGGAGGCTCCGCCTGCTGCCAGTCACCCATCAGGCAGGCCTGGCTGCCCAGAGCTAAAAATACCTTGGAGCCCAATGAATGAATTGATGTCAGCCGGAAGTCCTTACTTTGTAAGACTGGGCAGCGGCGTGATGGGCAGTGGATGAGGGGGCTCCGTTGAGAAGTGAGGATACCAGCCTAGGCTTAATTGTAGAGGGATTTTCCGAAGGAACCATACCCTCATTTTTTTTTACTTTCCGTCCGAGACAGGGCTTCTCTGTACAGCCTCGGCTGTCCTGGCACTTAGTCTGTAGATCAGACCGGCCTCAAACTCGGAGATCTGCCTGCCTCTGCTTGGGATTAAAGGCGTGCACCCCCACAGCCCAGATTTATACCCTCCTTCTTAAGTACCATTTTGGGAGGGTCGAAAGGGAGAACTCAGTTCATCTCTGCTGGCTGTGATTGGACTGAAATGCTGGAATTTAATTGGGCCTGCAGCGTCCTCCTTCTGGCCTGGCTGGACTCACAGGCCCTCAGCCCAGTGTCTGTGACCCCCCCCACACCATACTCTTCAAGGCCTGTGTCTGCCCTGCCTCTGCAGCTCTTTGACCTTCTTGTTTATCCTAACCCAGAGTCTTTTTACCAGGCCTGCCATACAGCAGACACTCAGTCATTACTCACAGACGGGATATATGGGCCTAGGGGTCACAGGTCCCCAGACTGGTTCTGGGAAGAAACAGACAAGCCCCCCATGGTCCTGTCCTCCCCTTAGTGAGTTTGTAGAGTAGGGGATACATTCAACCAACAAGCCAGGAGAGGGCCCTGCCAGGATCTCTGTAACGACAGGAAGGTTGGGGGACAGTTGCTCTGAGTTCCATCTCACTCAGTCCTCTCAAAAATTCCGTGCATCTTAGTCTCGCAATTTTAATAACAGATATTAAGATGTGGCAGAAGGAGAGGTTATACAACACGGTCAAAGCCACACAGTTATCATCTACAGAGGGTGCCCGCGGTGAATTGAAGTAGAAACACAGGGCTGAGAGGGTGAGGGGAGATACAAATTCACCCGAAAAGCACCTGGGTGGGGAGGGTGAGAAGTAGGGTATGATGGTTAGTGCTGACTGTTGGCGTGACAGGAGCCAGGTTCACTGAGGAGACTCACCTCTGGCATGTCTAGAAAGGACTTTCTACCTGGGGTTGGTTAATCACTAGGTGTGGGTGGCACTGTCCCAAGGACCGGGGGGCCTGAACAGAATCCACAGGAGAACGTGAGCTAGGCATTGGCACAATCACTCTGCGTCCTGGCTGCAAATGCAGCGTGTCATCTACTTCCTGTCCCTGCTGCCGTGCCTTCCCTGCCAGGAAGGGCTGTATCCTCAAACTGTGAGGAAAGTAGAAACCCTTGTGTAAGTTGCTTTTGTCACAGCAAAGAGAAAGGAACTAATACATGGAGTGATCAGAAAAACAAACAAACAAAAAAACACCTTCCAGTGCCCTTGAGGCTGTGGTGTGTTACACCGTACCAGCCAACTTCAGTTCCAGCTCTGATAGCTGTGTGACTCCTGGAGGGCATATGACCCAGCCAAGGCACTTCCTCCAGCAACTGTCTATCCCTCCTTGCTTCACATCCCTGCTTCACTGCCATCATGCCCCTTGCCAGTGTGCTCTGGTAACAGCCTGGAAGCTGCTTGCCTTTCCCCCACCCTCCCTACCCCTGTGCTGTCCCCTGCTTCACTATACCTCACACAGACTGACCTGTATAAAGGGCTGACAAGCCCCTCCTCTGCCCTCCTACTACCTCTGCTCGGAGCTCCTTGACGTCATCACCCCCTTCCTATCCCAGCTTAACTCGATTCCTAACTGCGCCACAGGTTCTTTCATTAGAGCTTCTTACATGGATGCTCCCAGAGTAAAAGGTGCGGGAAAACAACCAAACCAAGCCATACCACGAGCTGAAACAGACAGTCTGTGCCCTTAAGGAGCTCATGACTCAAGGGCATAGACAGCTGTGAAGAAGACAGACTCTGATCATGGAGAGCAGGATGAATGAGGGAGCACAAACCAGCAAGGTGGGCTTTTCCCTCAGTGGGAGATGTTTAGCAGGCACAGCTATGGGAGTCAGGGGGTGGGGGGGGGACTTTTCGGAGGAGGTTGGGTTGGTACTGTGAAGAAAGGAAACCTAGCAGGGAGGATGAATGGCTCAGGAGATGGATGGGGAGTGAGAAGGGATAAGCTGGCTGCAAAAAAAAAAAAAGAAATCATAGACAAGACAAGTGGTTTGTGTGGCACCCCTTCCTTTGGGAAAACTAAGGAGAAGTCTCGATTACTAAGTAAGATTTGGAGTCAGACAGGCTTCCCTCAACATCCACAGGAACCCAGGATAAGAATCAGAGAGGCCTCATCCCATACATACACCTAAGGGTTTACAAGTTATAAATCAGTCTGATTGCTAGATAAATCATGGGCTACCTTCCAGTCCTGATGTGCACATGCATATCTTTAAGTAAACCTACCAGGTTGGGGTTCAGAACTTTTCAGTCCTTACAGTTCTGAGTGGAATATGTTATTATGGAACCTCTCCTAGCCATGGGAACCCATATATCCAGTCCATCTTCTACCCTTTCTCCATCCCACAACAAGGAGCCTTCGGCTGTCCCGGCTCCCTAAGCGGCACAGATCTCTGCACACTGCTGTCTTGTTGTGCCACACCCAGTGCACACCTCAGAGGCATTGGGTCATTCAGCTTCAGCTTTGGGGCTAGAAAGGGGAAGAAGATTCCCCCGGGGAGGACTGTCAAGTCGTGAGAAGGCTGAAGAGTGAGAGAGTACCCTAAGGACCTGATACACAGGACAGGGACTGGAACATCCTGGGCTGAGAGCCAGGAGGGTCCAGCCCCACAGTCCGGTGGGAACTGGCCTTCTCAGCAGGGTGTGGGGGGGGGAAGAGGAGGGGGGAGAGGGAGAGAGGAGAGGAGAGAGAGCTTTCTGAGGAGCTGTAGGTTCAGATTTTTAAGAACCTGGATCTTTTTTAGCAAGGACCAGGGTGGAATCCAATTTCTCGCGTTCACACCGTGGGCTGGGGCTGGGGTGGAGGGATAGCTAGGAGTTTTCCAAGCAGTGAAGGTGCCGAAGGCGGGATTCAGACTCCCACCTGCATGTCTGCCTCTACACTATAAGTTCCTCCAGTGTAGAGGTCCCTGAGGAACCATAAGTTCCCACAGACGTCTAGACCTTCAGTTCTACTTGCTACCAACAACTTAATGCTCATCTCTCCCCCAGATCCCCTTACCTGCCCCTGCAGCAAGAAGTGTGTTCTCACTTCACCACCCCTCCCCCAGCTTCTCATATCTGACTCCTGCTCTCCTGGGGAAGGTTGAAGTCACTGCCACCCCCTCTGCCATTCCCCTCTTCACGTCTAGGTCACTCTAGAACTCAATTCTTTCTCTTCCTCTTAGCCGCAGACCCCCTAAACTTCTCTTGAAGGCCTTTCCAGCTCCTTCAGAAACATCCCCCACTCCTGTCCCCGGATCCAGGGTCATCTGAAACCCTGTGATTCTCTGTCTCAGCAGCTAAACGTAGGCACAGCACAATGCCTGGGCATGCTTCTGCTCAGGTGAATTAAAGCCATATATTCTGAGGGGAAATGAGACAGAATGAAGACAATGCCAGAGCCTAGAAGCCCCTGAGGACCCTTCCTGAGTTCACCATATCTACACTGCCCTTTTTACCCACCAGCAATTGAGGCCCTTTTTCCTCACATGGCACCAAACAAGTTATATTAAAAGACATTTCTTATTCTATGATGTTTTCCTGGGTCTTTCACAGCAACAAGAATAATAATTAGATTTCTTCTTCTAGTCTCCCTTGGCAGGTGAGAGTACCAGGCCTTAGTGGGCTAGCCTGGGAACTTCAATGACTGTGTGATGCCTCCCCCTGTGTGATGGGGTTTTAGCTCATCATATCCATTCTGAGGAAAATCATTGATTGAGAACAGAGGCACCTGAAACACTATGGTGCTCTCTATTAGCCCTGGGTCAACCATTTGTGACTCACTCTAGAGCTGACTAGAATTCTGAGGGGAAGAGGAGTTTGGGAAGAAAGCTGTTGACTATGGTATCTCAGCTTCAGCATAGGTGTCTGCAGTTTTGTCTTCTCCTGAACTGGAGTTTGTCATTCCTAGACCTTTGAGAGCAAATCATATTATCTGTATAAAGAACTGATATTTTTCTTTCCAGGGAGGGTGTAAGATTGTTTTAGTTTTCATTATTTTGAATTTCTGATACAGGGTCTCTCTATGTGTCTCTGGCTGTCTTGTGACTCACTATGTAGACCAGGCTGGCCCTAACTCACAGAGATCTACTTGCCTCTACCTTCCAAGTGCTGGGATTAAGGTGTGTGCCAATATACCCAGCAATTGTTGGAGATTAGGACTGACAGATCCTGAAGGGTTTGTTTCCATGTAATCAGCACATATCCTGCTCCCAGAAACCAGCAGGGGGCAGATAGGAGGTGTGCTGGTGGGAATTTTGCTGACTTTGCTTGCCTAGGAGTTGAGGAAGGACTTGCTAGAATAAATATCAAGGAAGAAGAGTCATTTCAAGACACCCAACAGAGAGCTAGTGGAATGTGGGTCCATTGGCATCAAAGGGTAACCATGACTGAGCTAGACTTTAGGCTAGAGGATGAGGGATGGAAGACAGGCCCCATTAGAAGCCAGAGATCAATCCACGGGACATGTCATGTTGAGATAGGGCAGGAGGCACTCCTGACACATGCTGGTTCTCTGAGGATGATCCTGGACCAGCAACATCAGTATCACCTGAGAACATCCTAGAAAGGACAATTACCAGGTCCTACCTTAGACCCACTGAACTGAATCAGTAACTCTGGTATTGGGACCCACACCTACTACAGCAAGCCCCCCCCCACCTAATAATTCCAGTGCTTGTTGGCTCAGTAGAAAGTCCTGTTTGCTCTTCCAGAGTACAGAGTCTTGTGGATGCCATTTTCCTTGGCATCTCAGACTTGACTAGTGAATTTTTAACCCTCTCTGATTGTCTTGATTATGGTAGGACTCCTTCATGTTTGGTAGACTGAGTCTCTGGAAATGCCAACCTTCTGTATCCAGTATTATTCTCAAATGCATCTGAGATTCTCAAATCTCTTCCTGATGGAGTAGATGAGTGGATGGATCTACAGGTCTTTAATAGGTTTTCTGTTCCCCAATAATAGGTTGCTCCAGCCAGATCAAGCTGAATTGAAAAGTGTAACAATGGGTTTATTTGAGCAACTCCCAGGTGGGTTCTGTAGTCCCAGAGAAGCCACACACCTGATGAGCAGTCTGCTTAAGAGTTCTTACAGGAACTTCCACGACCCAAGGAGTCCATCCTGTTGTGAAGCATTTGTGTGTGGGAATATTCCTCATTACTGTCCCCAGGAGGTTCCCATTTCCTCAGCCAAGAATAGGCAGGTCAACTTATAGATTGTGGCAGAGTCTTTTTTTGTGGTAGGAAATTTAGCTTTCTTCAACTTCATAAGACTCAATGGCACTGCAAACATCAGATTCTATAAAATCTGAACTCTCTCAGAGACCAGTTGGCTAACAGGTGTCACTGAAGCCGACTACCTTGCATCAGGCAGGCTTTTTCTGTACCGCCAGCTCCCAAATAACAACATGGAGACTTCTTATTCATTAGAAAAGCTTGGCTTTAGCTTAGGCTTGTTCTACCTAGCTTTTATAACTTAAATTAACTCATTTCTATTATTCTACTGTCTGTCTTGTGGCTTGTTACCTCATCTCTCCATACTGCCCATGCTGCTTCCTCTGTGTCAGGCTGGCGACCCTGCTTTCTTCTTCCCAGAGTCCTCTATGCCCTGATGTCCAGCCTGTCCCCCCTGCCTAGCTATGGGCTGTTCAGCTATTTATTACCCCCATTACAGCAACACATTTTCACACAGAGTACAAATATCCCACAACACCAGCTCTTGCAGGAAGATCAAGAGCTCATTCTTAATGCTCTCCTTCTCTTTGGGGTTGATCCAACTTGCAGTTGACTCGGAGTCTTTGTCCCTGATTATCCAGATACCCTGGTGGCCAAAGAAGAGTTAAGTACCTGTAGGGTTGTTAATATTTCACAGGAGAAAACTGCCCAGAAAAGAATAGAAAAGCTTCATTTCCTAACCACTTCCCGAAAACCGCTTTTCTTAGGACAGCTTGACCTCTACGCGTTGTGTTGACTGAAGCATCCAGAGGAAATGCAGATAACCTGTGCCTCCTTTTAGCCCTGAGTGCTAGTAAACAAGGTGGGGAAAGGAATTCCACCAACACAGCAGCAGCGATGTGCTTCTGAGGGGAAGTCATTTCCTCTCTTCATTACCAATTAATGAGCATAACTCCTGCCCACCAGGGCTCCTTGAGTTACAGTCACTGTGGTGAGGAGTACTGATGGGAACTTGGTGCAACGCCTTATGCCTTTGGCAAGCATCAGTAAATCAAAGCTAGTGGCTGAATGCGTCTCATTCAAGACAGGGTGTTGTCCTGTACTAATTCCTGGGCACATATCCATCATCTTTGCAAAGAGAACACTTTTCTAGGCACTACAGGAACACAAGGAGGCAAAGGCCCAGCTCCTGCCCTCAGTGTGAACTGCCCAAGTCATGAATTGTATCCCAGTCATGGTACAAAAGTATGAATTCCGTCGGCCTGTGAGGTCATTTATGTACTTGTACATTCAATAGGTATTTATTGAGCATTCATTGCTTATGTAGTAATTGGGGACTCTAACAAAGAAAATCAAGCCCAAATTTCCAAGGCTCTCTCTATATACTGGTAGAGCCATAAGTGGTAAGGGCCATTCCTTCCAGGTTCTTGTCTCTTGTCACTCAAGTAGCATTTCCTGCCCTTTTCCCCCTGCCCCGAATCAGGTGACCCCTCGGTTTACACTGAAGAGTTTTCTAGGGTCATCGCCATGTACCCATCAACAGGCTGTGAACTCTGATTAAGGGTGGTTCCCCCCGCTCCATCATCTTCCACCTCAGCTTTGCTCCTTCATCTTTCCACAGATGTTCATAACCCAAGAAGCTTCCTGGAAAATCGTTTAGAGCCTCGGTGGCTGGGCACAGCAGGAGGGTCTTGCGGATGACATGTCTACCATTGTCACCACTCCAGGCACAGGGTCCACTTCCTCCTGTAGAAGTGAGGAAGATGCCCTCCCCACTGGACTGCCACATGTCACCTGCGCTGACCTATGCTTCCCGCTGCTGAGTCATGCAGCTTATGCTGCATTTTATACCACAGTGTGAGCCTTTCGGAGTGGCTCTCTTCCCAGACTCCTGGCTTACTGGCGTTCCTTTGCATTTCCTATTTTACAACCAAGCTGCTAGTTTCTATCATAAAGGGGCTAATGGGTGTTCATTGATATGGCACTGAATTTAGAGGTCAGCTTGAGGAGAGATGGCATTTCAAGAAAACAGGGCTTTTGGGTGCAGAGTTCTCCATTTATTTTTCTTTCCCCTGATTTCTTTAATCAGTGATTTGTAGCCTTCAGCATAAATAACCAACAGGCCACAAAGTTGCATTAGAATTATATGTAAACACTTACATATTTGGTACTATTAAGTAGCACATAAAAGTTTTCTTTATTCTGATTGGTCATTGCTAGTATATAAAACAAACAATTTTTACATGTTGATCTTATGTACTTCTTATGAAACTGCACAACTTTGAGTAACATTGGACTTTTCTGTATAGGCTGTCATCTGTGAATAGGGTATCTCTTTCTCTTTTAAAATATTCATTTATTTTTATTTATGTACGTGGCTATTTTGCCTGCCTGTATAGCTTTGTATCGTGTACATGCAGTGCCCATGGTGGCCAGAAGAGGGCGTGGATTCCCTGGAACTGGAGTTACAGATGATTGTGAGCCTCCATGTGGGCTGCTGGGAACTGAACCCAGGTCTCTGCAGGAGCCGTAAGGCTTTTAACTTTTCATCACCGAACCATCTCTGCAGCCCATCTATTGGTTTTGATGAGTCATATTTTCATTGTCATTTAGTTCAGTTTTTTTTTCTTTTAAGTTTCTTTAAGACTACCTTTGTAGGCTGTAAATTATTTAGAAACATCTTGCTTTGTTTCTGTGTTTGACTGATCCAGTTATTTTTCTCTTATTTAATCTCTGTTTGATTCTCTTGTGGTCAGATAATGTACACTCTGATTTACAAATTTGTTGACACTTAGTATATGGAGAGGCCATGGTAAGAGGCGTATATTCTAGGGACTCCTGGGAAGAATGTGTACTCTGTATGGGCAGGTGGGGTTTTCTACATCTTTTGGGTCCTGCTGTTTAGTAGTGTTTTGAATCTTCTATATTCTGGATTGGTTGTTCTATTGCTTGTTAAAATATGATGCTAATGTCTCCAACTGTACCTGTGAATTTACCTGTTGTTTTCTTTAACCATCAGGTTGTCCTCACATATTTTGTACTCCGTTGTGTGCACACAAGTTTAGGGCTGCAATGTCTTTGGCGTAGACTCACCTTGTTAAGGCCCATCTCTGTCAGATATCTGATATGACTACAGATAAACCTGTGTCCTCCCCTCTTTTCTCCCTTCTTCCTCTCTCATTTATTTAAGACAGTATTTCATTGTGTATCCCAGCATCTCTGAACACGTGATCCTCCTGCCTCATTCTTTGGAGTCCTGGGATTACAGGACTCCAATACCTAACCTGATTTTCTTCGGATCAGTGTTTACATAATGTACCTTTTATCCCTTCCTGCTAATCTGATTATATTGCTGTATTTGAAGTGAGTTTCTTGTAGTCAGATTATAGTAGGGTCATGTTTTTAAATGCACTTTGCACCTTAATTGGCATTTACATTTATAATTAGTGAAATCACTTGCATCAGTACCCCACTCTGCCATTTTATTTTGTTCTCTCTCTCTCTCTTTCTCTCTCTCTCTCTCTCTCTCTCTCTCTCTCGAATTGTCCTCTTTGTCTTAAGAGACTTTCTAGGTAGGGAGCTGCAGAGATGTGTCAACAGGTAGGAGAATTTGGGGCTCCTGCAGAGGAATGGAGTTGGGTTCTCAGTACCCCTGGTAAGGTCATCACGACAGCCAGTCACTCCGTGGGGTCCAATGTCTTTTTCTGGCCTCCATGGGCATCTGTACACACATGGCTTGTATTCACATAGACACACAGATAAGTAAGAATAAAAGACTTTCTAGATATAGAATTCGAGGCAAGGAGTTCCTTCCTTGAAGATGGTGTGCCGTTTCTTTCTGACCTGTGTTCTGGAGCCTCCTGTTGTTCTCCACGTTCCCTCTGGGAAAGGCTTTTGTTGTTGCTGTTTTCACAGTTGCTTTGGTTTGCAGAAGTCTGGCTGTGGTATGTCTGGAAACAGATTATAGGGTAAAAGGAAAAGTCAAAGTTACCCACTATGGTTCTGAACCCAGAGTCAGTGAAAGAAACACACCCTGGATCTGAAACCTGGGAGAGTGAAAGAAACACTTTATCCTGAACCCTGACTCTGAAACCAGGCCCAAAGAAATGCACTTTAACCCTGGAACCAGAGCTGGTAAAAGAAATATACCCTGGCCCCAAAACTAGAGCCAAAAAACTAAAAAGGCCAGTGAAAGAAACACAGTTCGGCCCTGAAACCAGAGCCAGCTCTTCCCCTGACCAGCTGAAACATGTGACCAAGCAATCCCTGAGCAGGAAACCAACCTATGCCTGAGCACCCTAACTCTGAACCCAGAGCCAGTTAAAGAAACACTTTATCCCTGAACCCAGGACCAAAGAAAAACACACTGACTCTGAAACCAGAGCCAAAGAAACACAGTTTGGCCCTAGAACCAGAGTCAGTGAAAGAAATACATCTTAGCCCTGAAAATAGAGAAAAAAAAAAGTTTAAAAAAGGGGGGCAGTGAAAGAAACATGGTTTGGGACTGGAGAGATGGCTCAGTGGTTAAGAGCACTGGCTATTCTTCCAGAGGACTTGGGTTCAATTCCCAGCACCCACAAAACCCCAGTTCCAAGAACCTTCTGGCTTCTGGGAGTACCAGGCATGCACTGGGTACACAGACATACATGCAAGCCAAACACCTATATACATAAAATAATAAAATATTTTGCCAGGCATCCCTTTAACCCCAGCACTCAGGAGGCAGAGGCAGATGGATCCATGTGACTTCAAGGCCAGCCTAGTCTACAAGAGCTAGTTCCAGGTCAGTAAGGACTGTTACACAGAGGAACTCTGTTTCAGTTGGCGGGGTGGGGGGGGGATGCCAGACGGATGGACGGGACACAGTTTGGCCCTGAAATCAGAGCTAACTCTGCCCCTGACCGACTATACTAACCAATCCCTGAGCAGAAAAACTTCTCTATGGGAAAACTCCACTCCTAAGAAGCACTATATAATCCCTTTTACCTGTCCAGTTGTTGGCTGTCCTTCCCACCCTGGCAGAGGCAGCCACTCNTCCTTCCCTCCTTCCTTCCTTCCTTCCTTCCTTCCTTCCTTCCTTCCTTCCCCCCCTTTCTTCCTTCCTTTCTCGAGACAGGGTTTCTCTGTGTTACTGTCCTAGCTATCCTGGAACTAGCTCTGTAGACTAAGCTGGTCTTGAACTCACAGAGATCTGCCTGCCTCACAAGAGCTGGGATTAATGGCGTGCACCACCACCACCATAAATCTCTTTCTTAAAAGAGTTTTGGGTGAAGATCTTTTTTCACCAGTGCAGACCAGAAACCTTTGCTGAGACGTTCCCTTATGGGTGCTGAGCAGAAAAACCAGAAGAAACAGTTACATCTGCTAGGAAGCTCCAGAGGGAGTTGAACAAAAAAGGTAACTTTCTCTGGAGCCGGAGGGGATTGCTAAATTTTTGCAGGGGCTTTCCCTTCAGCAGAGTGATTCAGGAGGAGTAACATATTGGGCTGTAGCAGAAAAACAACAGACAGCTCCGGTAAGGGAACTGAACAGAGCTCAGCTGTAGCGGCTCTCTCTCTAGGACAGGAGCAGGATTACTACATCCCGCAGGGAGACCATCTCCCACTACAGCCCAGCTTCAGGTGTAGCCTGGCGTCTGGATAAAGTCAGGATACCTTATCCAGCCTCCAGAGCTGTCTTATTGCAGCTCCGGCCTCCAGAGCCGTAACATTCACACTCACTTACACAGGTTGGTTTGGTTTTATTCATCTTCTTGACTTTGTAGGTTTATGTATCTTACAAAATCTGGGAAATTTTCAGCTGTTATTCCTTCAAGTACTTTTTCAGTCCCATCTTCTCTTTGCTCTGCCTCCAGGACTCTAGTGGGGTGGGTGACCTTGTTAAATCCACAGTTCATGGAGGCTTTGGCCATTTTGTAGGTCTCTGTCGGACCTGGTCTTGTTCTTTCCTGGATCCTTCCCATAGTATTCTTGAGATTACTCACTGAGATTTAAAACTTTGTTTATTGCATTCTTCTGTTCCATTTCCTTTTCATTCTAGTTTATTTTTCAGTTCTTCCTCATATCTCCCTTAAGTACAATGGGAGAAAATCTTCCGCTTCATCTTCCTGGAAATTGGCCCATGCTTCCTCCTTGTCTGCTCATGTGTAGGCTTGGTGTTGCTTCCTTAAATGTCTGGTAGAATTTTCCAGGGAAATTTTATCCCCCCCTCAACTGAACCGGAAGTTTTCTTTGTTGGAAGAGTTTTAACTAATGTCTTTACCAGATCTAGGGTTATCTGGGTTATCCAGTTCTCCTGGAGTGGGTTGACAGTGCAGGAGTGTCCCAAGCCTCATCGCCTAGATTCTTCCAAGGTGACTGTTACGGTTTGAATGAGAAATGTTTCCACCGGCTCATATGTTTGAGCAGTTGGTTCCCAGTCGGTGGGGCGGTTTCAGGACTCTATGGAACCCTTAGGTCATGGAGCCTTGTTGGAGGAAGTGGGTGACTGGAGGTACGCTGTGAGAGCCTATACCTTCACTTGGAGTCTCGCTCACACTCCCTGCGGTGAGTCTATAGCTTCACCTGGAATCTCGTCCACACTCCCTGCTGTGAGAGCCTTTAGCCTCACCCCAAGTCAGGTTCATACTCTATGCTGTAAGGACCTATAGCCTCACCCTGTGTCTGGTTTGAACTCTTGTTTTGTGTGTGTATGGGCATCTTCCAACTCCCTGCTCCTGCTGCCATGCCTTCTCCGCCTCCATGGACATCTAGCCCTATATAGCTATAAGCCAAAATAGACTCTTTCTTCTATAAGTTGCTTCTGGTGTGGTCATTTTATCACAGAAACAGAAAAGTCACTAATACCATGATCTTATTTGGGAAAATGTTTTCCAAAGATGCTGTTAGGCTCTTGACAAGAATTGCTCCTCCTTTTAGAATGGGTCTTACATCTCATGATCATGATTGGTGGTGGCGGGGTTTGAGACACATGGGCACAGAGAGAAGATCATGTGAAAACAGAAGCAGACAGCACGCAGAGTACCTGCTGCTACAAGCCAGGGAACTCCTACAGCCTGCAAAAGCTGAAAGATGCAAGGAAGGTATGGTGACTCATGCTGATTGTCACCTTTAGGACCTGGAACCACCCAGGAGATAAGCCTCCTGGCACTCACGAGGGATGATTTAGACTAGATTAGCCTCTGGAGATGCCTCCGAGGGACTACCTTGATTGTGCTGATTGAGGCGGCACATTTTCCTTGGCTTTGGCCCTGGACTGCACAATAAAGAAGGGAATGAGAACAAACTTCTGTTGCTTTAAACTGCCCAACTGTTTTGTAGTAAATTCTCTTGGCAGCTCTCGGCAAATCATCACAGATGAGAAGGGGCTGAGACCCCACTGCTGCTTTGGAGATCACAGCAATGACCTGCCCTTCACTCACCTCCCGACTCTCACTCCCAGTGTATCTGAAGCTCGTCCATGCCGAAGTCGTAATATGTACTCAGGTTTTGCTGTGACCTGCACAATGTCTCTCCTTAGCCTCCAAATGGGAGAAAGGGCTGGAGGTCAACGGACTTAGCTTTGCTAGAAGACACAAGTATCATCCCTTAGATCTTCCTAGTGGGAGCCTTTGGGGTGACATTGATCCAAGGCCTGTGTTATTTGGAAACAATGAGCACCAACTTTTTCTAATTTTAACAGCAAGGAATTTCGTGGAAGATGGTAGGAAAGGATGGACATTGTGGTTCAGGCTAAGTTCAGGAGACCGGCCCTTCAGCTGAAACTACAGGCTTTTGATTCAGGTACCTACCAATGAAGTGGCCTCAGGTCATGCCATGTAGCTCTATGTTCCCAGCAAAAAAAGTCCAGCTGAGCCAGAGGATGCCTATGTTCAGGGGGGCAAGGGGCAGGGGCCGGGAGGGAGTGCAGAGGTGAGAGAAGGACCCTTTGACAGTCTGCCTGGGACACCATGAACTGAGAGGGCAGTTTCTGGAAGACAGTGAAATGCAAGTACCAGAGGGTGGGAGGGAGAGGACACTGTCAGCTTTCCAGGAAAGGATGGGTCCAGTCTGCTGCTCCTTCTCCAATTCCCCTTTCCAGTCACATCTTCCTGCCTTGTGCCTAGGAAGGACACTGGGCTTTTCTCTGGTTGTTTCTGGTTTGTTTGTTTGTTGTTGTTGTTTTGAGACAGGATTTCATTCTGAAGCTCAGGCTGGTCTGAAACTCACTATGTATCCCAGGCTGACCTTAAACTTGCAGCAATTCCCCTGCCTCAGGCTCTGGAATGCTGAGATTACAGGCTTGAGTCACCAAGCCGGATCCTTCCCCCCACCTTAACTTTAGAAGATACCTCGAGTCAGCGATGAGCAATAATTAGACTGTGATCGTTCTATTTAAGCGCTTCACTTAATCAATTCCCATCGTCCATGCCACCTCCTAGTATTGATCACAGAGTTTCTGGTTTGGAAAGTCTCCGAGCACCCTCCTGGGATGCAGCCGCCACTACCTGTGAGTCTCCTCAGCATACCAATGCTCTGTGCTGAAGCACACCTTCCTGTGGGTTGTTTGGGATCCTCGCTCACCATAATTGTTACTGAGATAGGACAGAGTGACCGTCCCTGCCATCACTAACCTAACTAAACCTAAGTGAGGAACAGTTCAGTTAATGGTGCATACAGCTGCTTGCAGGAGGGAGGGATGGGCTTGATTGCTCCAGACACCTCTCAGAGGACAAGGACACGATCTAGAGGTCAGCAATGAACATTTGTGAGGATGGTAATTGAGGAGAGGTGTCCCTGAGCAGACACTGAGCTGCACCATCTACCCACAATCATTGTGGTAGGCGGTGGTGCCTCATGCCTGGCCAGTGACCTGTGGAGGCAAGGGGGGCCTTGAGCTTCCTTTGCCACAGGCTGTGCAGGAAACCAGGGAGGGCTGGAAGTCAGGCACATGGGGACAAGTGCCATGATATCAGCTGGAAGCCCATCGAGCAGCCGAATGCCCTGGTTCTACCCTCACCTGTTGAGTCAGATTCTCAGGAGGCATCTTTATTCCTCAAGCTCCTGGTGAAAGGCCTTACTGCCTGGTTTAGGCCTCAGGTTCTCCTAGCCTTTGCATCCCAAGGGCTGGCATTACAGGTATGGGCCGCTGCAATCTTGTTGCATATTGAAGTTAATAATCACCGGGTGGTGGTGACACATGCCTTTAATCCAGCACTCAGGAGGCAGAGGCAGGTGGATCTCTGTGAGT
>LOEQ01000053.1:288731-300004 GCA_001685075.1 Bramus lutescens | reverse complement strand
AGAGAGAGAGAGAGAGAGAGAGAGATGCACACACTCTGGGATCCCTTTCATAATAGGCCAACAATCGCACTCCTAAGATCTCCATCCTCAAGACCTTCACATCTCTCGAAGACTCCACTCCTGGGGCCACCACATAAGGATTTAAATGTGAATTTTGGTGCATTGCGTATGAGGCAGGAAGGCGCTGAAGCAGGAGCTTGCCTGAAGCCACCCAGCTGGTCTGTAGCCATGCCAAGTCCTAGATCAGGTCTCTTCAACCATTAAGCCACATGCTTAACCAACGTGTGGGCAGCAGACTTTTGTGGAGCTTTTATCTACACCACCAGACTAGGGGACTTCCCAGCAAAGATATAGGGGGTGTGGAGAACAGTGGTGGGTGTCAGTGCATTGGCAGAGGTCTTCAGTACCCGAGATGCATAACACAAGAGAAAATGAGGGTATGGGTCTGGCACATGTGTCAGGAGTGTCAGGGGCCTGGGAAGTTCAGGGAGCACTGAGCAAGTGCCCTTTGTCTGGGTGTCTGGCAGAAGTGCAGAACAGGTGATGTAATAGGCAAGCGATTGGTCCAAAGAGGGATATCTGAGATGCTTGAAGGTTTTTACAAAGCTTTTAGAAACTTGTATAGACCAGAACCAAGGCCTGCCTATGATGCTCTCTGGGGAGGGGATGGGACCAGGCTTGCACAAGCTCCTTGAGTGCCTCTGAGTTAGATGATCATAAACCACACTACAGGAATCTTCAGCCCAGGAGATTTGAAGAGTGCAGGACAGGTCCCATGTTGGAGAAAATGGGACAGGAAGGAAGGCAGCCTTTGCTGGAGCTTGGGTACCAGGACACAGAGAAGGGTCAGCTGCTATCAGAACAGAGCCTAGGTTCACCAGAGGAACTCCCAGCGTGTAGAGTGAGGTCTCCTGATCTTTATAGGACTTGCTGTTCCCTTAGAATAAATCCAGCTCCCTTCATGTCCTTGAAGGTCCCCCAGCCTCTTTGTCTACAAGGCTCTCTGGAGCTCCATGCTTCTTCCTCCAAGCATCTGAACACACCGCCCTGTTTACTCTGAGAAGCTGGCTATCTATGTTGGCAGTCACTTTCCTCCCAGTCCTAAGGGATGAATCCAGGCTTGGATGCCTTTCGGAGAAGATGCCCCTACCTGCTGTCCCCAGACACTGTCCACTGCGGTTGTGCTTTCTCACCACCATCCCAGGATATCTTGCGTCCCAGGGCTCCTGGGTACCATCAACTCTCTGAGGTTGGGAAGGACCCAGTAGTTAGTCTTGCATAACTGTACATCCCTACAGCCTATTGTTTTATCATTGTATTAGTGGTGTGTGAGTGTATGTGTGTATGTGAGCCAGAGTGTGAGAGTGTGTGTGCGGTGTGTTTATGAGTGGTATGTTATGTGTGCGTGAATGGTGTGTGTGTGTACAGTGTGTGAGTGCATGCGGTATATGTGTGAGTGTGTGTGACAGTGTGTGTGTGTGGTATGTGTATGAGTGATGTGTGTGTATGATGTATGTGTGTACAGTATATGTGTATGTGTGAGTGTGTGTGAGTGTGTGTATGTGTGATCAGCAAGGCTGCAGATATCTCTCTGGTGACTTTTGAAATACTTTAGTATTAATTTAGGGTCCTGGCATGGGGAAGTGGGAGGAATAATATTCCTTCCAGCTTTGGTGTCCAGGGATGTGTGTGTTCTTGCTCACTCTTCACAAGATACAATAAATGTGGATGGCATCTGCCGACAACTCTTCCTCAAGGCTTTGCTCCACATGCCACCTCCCTAAGAAGACCTTCCCAACTACCTTCTGCCTCAGCTGGCCGAGTGTGGTTGGTGGCTCTGTGTGTGCCGCACCTTCACGTTACTCTTGAGATGCTGCCTCAGTCATGCCAGGGCAGAGTTCCTGTGTTTGTGGAATTGCTGTGCATGTTTGCACTCATCTACATGCCTTTGCCAATGAGAGGAACTTCACTCAAGTCCACTTAACTAGTGAGGAATGAAGAAGGTGGTGCTCCAGCTCATGAACAGGCGGTGCTCCAGCTGATGAACAGGTGGTGCTCCAGCTGATGAACAATGGTGCTCCAGCTGATGAACAGGTAATGCTCCAGCTAATGAACAGGTGGTGCTCCAGCTAATGAACAGGTGGTGCTCCAGCTGATGAACAGGCAGTGCTCCAGCTCATGAACAGGCGGTGCTCCAGCTCATGAACAGGTGGTGCTTTGGCCAATGAGGTGAGCAACATTCAAGGGCTGGGTGAGAGTAGCTATGATCTCTCTCTCTCTCTCTCTCTCTCTCTCTCTCTCTCCTTCCCTCCCTCCCCCTTCTCTCCTATTTCTCCCTTCCTGTCACCCTCTTTTCCTCCTCTCTCCTTCTCACCCCATGTTCAGCCTCTTCTCTGTTGAAGCTCCATTCTCACTCCTGAAGATTTTGCTGTGCACGGCCTGCCAGACCCAGGCATCCTGCTTCACTGATTACTGTCCATGGAATGAGTCCCGTGCCCATGGCCTCAGATCAGACTGCCCGGCAGTGTCCAGCTCAGCACTGATTGGATCACTCCAGCTCTTTGACTAGTTCCTGTGAGTGGGAAGGGACAGACTGACAATCCCTTCATCTGCAGTACATGCAACACTTACGTAGGAGAGAGGGAGAGGACAAGCTGCTGGAAGAGTCATGGAGAAAAGGAGCCAGGAAGTTGGAAATGATAGACATTTCCCAGGATCTTATAATTGCTTCTATTTAGAGTCTCCACACATGAAAACACCACTACTTATGATTCCATTGTAGAGTTGAAATGAGGAGAATGCGTCATAGTTTTAAAGATGAAGCAGGACAGGAAAGATGGCTCAGCAGTTAAGAGCATTTGTTGCTCTTGCAAAGAACCAGATTGATTGCAAAACCAAGGTCAGGCTGCTCACAACTGTCTGTAACTCCAGCTCCAGGGGTTCTGACACCCTCTTCTGGCCTCCTTGGACACCTGAGCATGGGTGTATACATCTGCACACATGCATGCATGTGAACACACACGCACATCCACACACGTATCTAAAACAAATCTTTAAAAAGGTGGGAACAAAGTTTAGAGAGGTAAAGTAACTTGTCTAAGCCACTTAGTGAGTAGGCAGCTGGCTCAGAACTCAAATGATGTAGCCATTTTACTCCACAAGGTCCAACTCTAACCCGTCATTCCTGGTAAGAGAGATGATCTATTACTAGATGTAAGTTAATAATATCGCACATTCTTACTTTGAAATTGTATTAGTCAGGGCAGTCTTTTTTTAAAAATTATTTATTTTATTTTTTTAATATTTATTTATTATGCATACAGTGTTCTGCCTACATGTATTCCCACACCCCAGAAGAGGGCACCAGACCTCATTACAGATGGTTGTGATCCACCATGTGGTTGCTGGGAATTGAACTAAGGACCTTTGGAAGAGCTGGCAATGCTCTTAACTGCTGAGCCATCTCTCTAGCCCCCTCAGGGCAGTCTTGGTTAGGAGACAGTGACAAACCGCCCACAAGTCTCAGTGGCTTCAAATTATAGTTTTCTTTCTTGATCTATGGACATGGCCATTACAAGTCAGCAAGAGAGCTGTGCTCATCACAAGAACTGAGATGAGTGGATGGAATAGCTACTATTTCTAGTGTTGCCTATCACTGTCCTAGTTCAGATTTCTATTGCTGTGATGAAACACTTGCCTGAAGAAACTTGGGGACAAGAGGGTTTATTCAAGTTGTACTTCTATATCCATCATTGAAGTAAGTCAAGACAGGAACTCGAGCAGGACAGGGTTCTGGAGGCTGGAGCTGATGCAGAGGCCATAGAAGGGTGTTGCTTACCGGCTTGCTCCCCATGGCTTGCTCAGAATGCATTCTTATAGAACCCAGGGCCACCAGCCCAGGAATGGTACTACCTGCGATGGGCTGGGCCCTCCCCCATCAATCACTAACTAAGAAAATTATAGCTGGATCTCATGAAGGCATTTTCTCAATTGAGGCTCCCTCCTTTCAGATGACTCTAGCTTGTGTTGAGTTGTCACACAGCTAGTCACTGCAGTGCCAGGGTTGGAGAGGATCAAGGTTGAGACAAAGCTTTCAGTCACAAGTTTTAGGCCAGAGTGGCTACTGAGCCTCAACCAAGCACGGGACCCCCAAAGAATGCAAATATGCCCTGGGACCTGTGATGATTAAAACCAGGGAGCTTCAAAAAACGCTAATGAATTTAAAAATAATTTTGTATATAAAGTGTTTTTAATACAATAATTTTGTTTCATAACAGAGTGTTATTAAAAAGTATATTATAAAGTTTATTTTAATCCTTTTTTATATCCATAATGTATGAAGAGGAATTTGGGCATTTTCCTCATTAAGTGTGTGATAAATGTTGTTTACTTTGCTCTAAGTTAATTATGAAAAAGGCGATTTGTTGACAAATCTAATTTGATATATTATGTTTTATTTGAGGACCAAAAGTATTTTAAAATTCAGATTGTAATTATAAGTTACAGCATTAAAAAAAACACCTCCTTGTAAAACCTCAGATTTAAAGCTATTTAAGATTTTGTGTTTTGAAAAATCACCTCATCTTTTAAAAACGTAAAGCATTTTCTTCTATTGAATATTGAGATTAAAAGAAACTCTTGTAACTGCTGTTTGCCAGCATGTCTTAAAAAACATTAGGGGGGTGGATCATCTTTATTCTTAATAAACAACAACACAAAGGCTAAATTGGCTCTAATTGCCACCGTATTTTCTCTTTTCAGCACTGCTTTATGGAGTGCTAGGAAAAATCTAGTATTATTCTGTGTTTTATTTTCCTCGTGAACCTGATATTATATTCTGCCTCAGTGTTCCGTATGCTTCTTGTCTTAAGCCAATGGTCCATAGTAGATGTAAATTAAACTGTGTATGACTAAGTGCAAGAAGAATGTAACCCTGGATGCTGGTGAAATCCACAGATGGTTCTCCTTCAGCTAAACAATATGCCAATGGGCTGGAGACTGAGGGGTTGCTCTGCCAGGCTGACCTGATGGTCCCTACAACTGCCGGCAAGTGCCTCTTACATGCCTCCTGCTCGCTTGCTCCCTTCTGTTTGAAGCAGTAACCATTTCACTACTGATTTAGCAAGAGCTGGAAATACATTGCCATGGCCTTGAAGCATGGGTCCCTTGCAGGTCACAAGCATGCTGCAGGGAAATGTTCCCAGTATCCCATCAGAGCCTGGTGCACAGCTGAGATATGATAATCTCTGGGAGCTGCAGCTTCCCGGCTCCAGCTCAGGGTATTTTATAAAAGCTTGGCTGTTTGCTGGTGGTGCATAATCTGTGATTTGCATAATATCGGAGGGGGGGTCAAGCTAAATAATTTTTAAAAGGAGGAACAATCGAGGGCCCGTTCTTGAGCATATTCTGCTTCCTAGTTTAGTCGACTGCATTGCCCAGGCTTAGGTTGTGTCTACACAGCCCAAGGGGTGTGGGGAGGGTGGGGCCAATAGGCGAAAGGACCAGGCAGCTGGAAAGGAAGGCAGATGTCCCTTAGCCAGCATGTGAACTCCCAGGCCCTTCTTGCCACAAGGGGCAGAGATAATGAAGATGGAACAAGTTCAGAGAAGGGCGACTGAAGCCATGCGGGAGACATGACTTACGGGACAGAGTTTAATTGGTTTAGCCTAAAAAGCCCATTATGCTCTCTAGTGGACATGGGAAGGCTATAAATATCCACAAGGTGACAACAGGGAGAGAGGCTGAGATCCGTCTGGCTGGGTAGGACCTTTGAGACTAGCTCAGAGGGGCTGAAGGATCTGTATGGATTGGAGCCCACTTCAGGGTCTTTTGTGACATCAAATCCCTCTGTCCTGTAATGTGCATATAAACTTTGTTATAGAAAATGGACTCACAGGGTGGCATCTAGTTGAAGGGAAAGACCTGGCTCAGGTCCCTCTTGGCACCCTCTCTAGGGGGTTAGCCAGCTCCCTAGCTGCCCATCTTTGTCAAGGCTTAGCTGGAAATCTCCTTGGGGTGGAGTGGGGTGAGTGGCCTGGGGTCTCAACCAGCTCTTAGTGGAGTGAAGAGTGTGGCCATGTTCAAACTGGAGCCGGATAGAGAGGTACACAAAAGAAGAGCTGGTGGGCTGCTCCCCACAACAGGGCAATAGGGCAGAGAGGAATTTGGAGAAGATCCCAATGTTGTGAAGACCTGCCCAGTCATGCCTCAGAAGAACTGAACTCACTCAATCCTCAGATGAAGCTGGCCTGGTGACAGGGTGTGCATGAGATGTCAGGGAGGGCAGGACAGTGTTGGGATTCGTCTCCAGCGTGGAACAAGCAGGTCTTTGTGATGGAGCCGATAGAAGAGGAGCTCAAGCTTCCGGCCAGGGTGGCCTCTAGTATTCCTCAAGATGGGATCATGGGAGTGGGAAAATTGGTCAAGGAGACTGCTGCTCCTTCTGTTGGTGACTGGGGTGACACTGTCCAGCCCCACTGTCTAGAGGGAAGCTGACCCCCGAGTTCCGGCACTAAGTTCTTGGGCTTCTACCTTGCCCTTGGACTTAAGCTAACTCAGCGAGGCCATTTCACAGACGGAGCTGATGTCTCTAGAGGCAAAGAGTCGTCTTTAAGTTGAGAAGGAGTGATTGTCTTGAGGAGGCTGAGTCTCAGGGGGAACATCCTGGTTCTCAGAGTGAGGGGCTAGAATTGAGCAGTAAATCTTACCCAGAGGGCCAAGGGGCAGCCCCTGGGGAACCTATTGCTCTTCTAAAGATTTATTCAAGAAATGCCTGGGCATCTTCTTTTAATTGGCTCTCAGCTATCCTCCATCTTCAGCTCTCTGTTTGGAGGGAGATCCAACACCAGCTGCATCTGTGAAGACTCTGGAGCAAGGGCAGAGGAGGGTTGTGTGGATGAACTCATGGGACACTAGTGGTTCCCGGGCAACACCAGGTCATAGACGCAGCATCCGATGGCCATGGTCAGCAAATGTGTCTCAGCTCTTCTAGGGGCTGTGACACAGGGCAGTTGGGAGGTGGAGTCCTCCACCACTCTGGGTCTGTGCTCGAGTCCATGTGCATGAGTATGTGTGTCTGTGTGTGAGTGTGCATACATGCATGTACTTGTGTGTGCACACACCTTCCTTGGTCGCTGGACTTGCTTCATTATAGGGATGTGGCTCACTCTGATTTCTCAAGTCACAGGTGGAACTGTGGTTGTGGTTCCTAGTGGGGCTGCCTATGCCCATTCTACCATTTGGATGGGGTAAGGCTCCCCTAAGTGACTTAGGAAAGCAATGGATGGGAGAAAGTTGGCCAGAGGCATATGGTGCAGCAGCAGAAAGAGGCCCAGGAGGTCCCATTTCCTGAAAATATGAGAGATGCACATATTCGAAGGGCAGTTGTCACTGGTGCTTTGGGGCTATGTTACTGTCTCTCACCTTTTGTGTGCTCATCACTGGACCCCAATTTGCCCACCACTCAGTTAACTAATTCTCACGCAGCCAGGAAGTGTACCAGCAGGGAGTCCCATAAACAGGTCAATTCTCTTGGCGTTTGTCCTTCAGTGTGGGATTAGCCCTCCTCCTCCTCCTCTTCCCTTCCCACCCCTCTGCAGCTAGCATTGGCCCCTGGGGCTTGTTAAAACCCAGCTCTTGGCCAGATGGCTGCAGTTGGCCCATTACCAGCCCTCTCCTGCCCTCTTATGGCCACCCCGGAGCCAGCCTGATTAGAACCTTTCGCAGGTCATAGGCCTGAAAGAGCAGCAATCCAGAGAAGCGTCCTGGCCCTGGCTCTTGGGAGAGAGACAGAAGGCTTGATTCTACCCCGAGCCAGGGACTTCTTCCCCAGGGACCACCCTTGCGTTCTCCTTCCCTTAGGGAGCAAAGACAGTCCCTCAAGGCAGTTCCCTGCTCAGAAAACCTGCGCTGGTCTGTCTTGTGGCAAAACTGCAGAGTGACTTGCTGGCTACACTCTTGAGTCTTTCCTCCAAAATGCCCTCACCAAACTCCATTTAAAGCCGACTCCACCCCACCCCGCTGCCACCATGCTCTGTTTCAGCCTTTGGACTCCAGTCCCCACATTTTTGCTCCATTTCTCTGAAATGCTGGTCCAGGGCCAGCACTCTTCGTGACCTGCCCCCCACTTTGTGGGATGCCAGAAACATGGCAGGCAGTTTCTAATGGTGACGTCACCCCAAGTCCTACTGCCTACCTCTAGATGTCTTAGCAGGGCCCATGGTGCTCCCAGAATTTTGTTCTTGGGTGTCTTATTTTGGAGGTTTGTCCCACTTGGTGGCTGTGGTATCCTTGGGCTAATGCAGTAACTGCACGATCGTTTATTAGATATACTGGGGGTTCTGCATATGGGCTAAATGCCATTTGTGCAGGGGCTCTGTGTCTGCCCCCTCATGGCTTCATTAGCATCATTATTACAAGGTAGCAGGTGCGTCAGGAAAGCGTTTATTTGAACCAACATTTTATACTTTAAATCAAGAGGTGCACACAGCCAGATGCACTACCTTGGAGAATGGTTTGGGGATACGGACTTGCTTTTTGTCCCCTTTCTTTTCTCTTAAGGAGTATTTCCTGGGCATCTTTATCTTCCTGCCAACAATCCCTCATTTTCTGGAAGAGCGATTGGCTTTGTTCCTCAGCTAGAATAAGGCTCCCAAGGGTCAGGCTTAGGGCTTTCCCATCTCCAAGCCTGGCCCAATGGCTATGTACAGTAGGCACTCACAGGTGGGGCCAGATATGATGGTTGCTGTCTAGGGAAACAGGAATGTGTTTAGACTGGAAGGGCAGGTTCAAGTTCATACTTACCTACACATGGGGTAATTTGGGGCCATGCCCAGCTCCCTGCTCTGGGAGTCTCTCACCCTCTGCTGCCACTTTGCCAGAGGAACCCATCTCAGAAAAAAAATGCCCTTTGGGGGTCTCCCAGGGTGCTTTGACCCAAGATTTGCTCCGAGGGCCCTGGGTGTATGTGTGACACACAGATCTTCTCAGAAAGTCATGTGGTGCCTCAATGAACCCTGTGCTTGGAATCTGGGCTCCATCTCCTGTCCTAGCCTTACCACCTTTTCTGAGCTGTGTGACTTTGGGGGGAGGAGGGGAGTCACTCCTCACCTCTCATTTACTGCTTTCTGGGTGATAAAACAAAGATGCCCAAAAGTCTCTCCACCAGGACCAGCGTCAGAGCACAGGGTCAGCCAGGATTGACCACAAAGCCTAAATGGTTCCTCATCTTCCATGACGATTTCCTAGCTCACCTTCATTTCAAAATAGTAACTGACCTTGAAAACTGATCTCATTCTTTTCTCTGCCTCTTTCAGGCAATCACTCATTCCCAGTGTGGTCTCTGGGTCTTACCATCCTTCATTAGAAAGTGGAGGCTATTATACAACTCACAGGGCTGTACGAGTATTGGAATGATGTATAGTTCCTGCTGTCAGGCTCACACAGAGAACATGCTCAGTAGAGACCACTTCGGTTCAAAGGTCATAGGGCTGGGCTAGAGATGAGCTGAATCTCCAGATAGGAGGTTATGTCTAACTATCCATGAGGGGGTGTCAAGACTGAATGAGCAGAATTAGAGAAATACTATGTAGAGTAATTGAGGCCACAGTGCCTGACCTATGGGGGTTGCTACAAGTGTTTGCCTGGTGACTGGCCTCTACTGGTAGAGTTCTACTTAAATCTCCCAGGCATTCATGCCTAGCCTCTGCCTTTTTTCACATGACCTGCTGGTGAGGTACATCCTTGACTGGAATTGTAGGGGTGATCCTGGCCCCATCTCATGCGTGGTGACTCTATGCCTGCTCTAAGTCATGTAGTGGGAGAGGAGCAGACCACCAGTCAACCCTCAATAAGGCAAACAGTGTCTCAGGATCCAGGCTGTCTTCAAGATCGGTCCCATAATCTCTCTTACTGATCACCTCCCAGAGCCTAGGCATTTGGAAGCAGGGTCCAAGGTCACATGCTCCTTGACTGAATCATGCCACCCAGAGTACAAGAATGCCCTGGTTGGGTGTGGCTCCTACGTCCCACGTCAGCTCTTGTAAGGGTTTATGTCTCCCTCCAGGGGGGATGCATAGGAGGGACATGTCATGTGACCTACTATTCAAACTGAAGCACTTCTGAGAGCAAAATGGAATTGTGTTTCTAAATACACGGGATAACAGGTGTGAGCAAGGCAGATTGGAGTGTTGTCCCTTGAGTTCTAAGCCATGGCTGAAGATTGCAGATATGAGTCAGGGCTCAGCTGCCATCACCTGTTGGACCCTCCCAACCTCCACACTGGATGCAGTTATGTGGATGCAGAGATCCACTCTGCCCCACTGCAGGCTGGCCACGCTGCAGACTCTGTCAGACATGAACCCTTCCCACGGCGAGTCTGTGTGAAACATCAGATGCCCAGACACATCCCTGGGCTTCTGCCAAGAACTAACGCTAGTAGCTCTCTTGGGATGGCGGAGTGGCGTGTGGTCTGCAAGGTTCTACCACCTTCTGCAGCTCATTTGCTCCTTCTGATATTCTCAAGAGGAAGGCATCAAGATACCCATTTCATAGGCAAGGAAACTGAGGCCCAAAGACAAGAATCTGTCCCCAATCCCATAACTACCAGCTGGCTGCGTGGTGCATCGGAGCTGATACAGGCCTTCACCTCTCTCCTCCAGGACCGGCCCCTTCCTTTGGGCCAGAGCCTCAGGCTGCAGCCTGAGCTGAGTGTTGAGAATGGGAGCGGACTTAGGTGATGAGGAATATGAACATTTGCTGAAACCTCAGGGTGAGTAAGAGGCTGGTTCTGACTCAATGCAAACACCTTCCCTCAAGGAGAAGCCTCAGACACCGGGCTAACACTGTAGGAGATGCATAGCTCCGGTCTCTGGGGCCGATGATCTGGAATCTTCCTTGGCATTTACAGTGATAGGTAGTAAATGTTTCTATTTCCTTCTCTGCACTCTCTAGTCTTTTAGGTTCAACTTGTCTCTGTTATTTGCCCAGTGTCTTGGAAGCGTAACAAGGAAAGGGACTGACACTGAGCAAGCTCCTCCTGTGTGTCTAAGACATGCTCTCCTGAAATCTTCTGCATGAGTCTAGCAGATAACAGAGTTCAGGTTCCAGATGAGGGACAGTTTGGGGTCCAGGTCACACATCCAGGAAGGAAGAACCAAGGTCTTGGACTGAGTGTGACTCGTGACTTTCCCCTGGTCTGAGTGTGACTGGTGACTTCCCCTGTCTGTGAGTGTGACTGGTGGCTTCCCCTGGTCTGTGAGTGTGACTGGTGACTT
>LOEQ01000053.1:269588-280096 GCA_001685075.1 Bramus lutescens | reverse complement strand
AGGGTCAGCCACATGGCAGCCACATGGTAGGGAGTGGAGATTCTAAAAACGGAGCAAGAAAGCTCAGGGCATTAGGAAATTTAAAAGCATGCTTGGGCTGAGAGAGAAAGACAGAAGAGAAGAGAAGGAAAGAGCTACGCCTTTCTGAGTCAGGACCCAGATGAAAGAGCCTCCTAATGCCTCTTGCCTGCGGACTTCTCCAGAGGGCGGAACCTCTTCTCTGGTGGAAGAGAACCCAGTCTTGCACAGCTCTGGGCAGCCTACCCCGTGCTGGGGTTCCCCTCTCCTCAAGGGACTTACAGGGACCAATGGTTTTGAAAGCATTGAAATGACTTGGCCTCAGCCAGAAACACAGACAAGGCCACGAAGTATAAACATTCCATCTTAAACAGTGATGGTTAACAATGGCTGTCTTGAAGAGTTACAAGCACCTCATCTTAACATCCTCCATTATGAGTCTAAAAGAGAGGGAGGCACTCTGGGGACAGGGGTCACTGGGCAAGCTCCAGGGGCTTCTGGAAGGAGGAGGGTACAGGCAGCTCCAGGGGAGAGGCAACTGGAAGCAGGTGCTCAGATGCAAGGGTGAAGGACAAAGAGACTGTTGGGGTCCCAGGGATCAGTTGAGGAGGCTGCACTTCCTTTGACTCTCGGGGAGGTGGGAAGCCGGCTCAGCAAGGAACAGTTGTCCAGAGTCAGCTCTGTTCCCATTCTCTGGGAGGCCCGGGGGTTCTACAAAGCCCTGTCAGCCTGTGAGACAGAGGAGGCTGCCTATTTTCCCACAGACTATGTAGCAGGAGGATAAACAGTCCAGGCTCCCCGGACACGGAAAGGCTGCCTGCTAACTCAGCTTTCCTCTCTCCTGAGAACATGTGGGCGTCTACTATAGAGGAAGATGTCGCCCCCACCCCTGCCTGCCCCTGCCCCTCCTGTGCCTACCAGGTTAAAAGCCAGCCCAAGCCTCCATCCCTATATTGTGTTTCATCCAGACCTCCCTATTGCTGGCACCAGGGGCTTATCCCAACCACACTACCCTCCTCACTCCCTCATGCAGGCTCCTCCCACTTACTCCTGACTGACTCCTTCAGACCTGTGATACTTTAGCTGTCTTTGTGGGGCCTGTCTGACATTGGCAGTCCTGTCTCCTCACCTCTGTCCTCTTGAGGCCTTGGCCCCAGGCAGGAAGCCACTAGCTGGCCCCTTCTCATGGCCACTAGCATCTGGGAATCAAGAGTGGGATCTCACTCATCCCTCTAACCCCCAATGTTCCACTCAGTGCTCGGCACAGTACTTACGGCTGAGCGATTCTAATCCCCAGTATTCCACACAGTGCTGAGCGACTGCATTAGAGAGTGACCATCTCCAAAGAATTTTCATATCTGATGTGTCCCAAGGGGCACTTCTCAGAGTATTCAGGGAGGTTAGGTGGCTTGTTTTGAGTCACATGGCAAATTAAGAAAATGATACCACTGGGACTCTGCCACAGCCTGGGTCCATGGCACCTCTAAGGGACGATAGGCGTCCTAGGGCCTGAGTTGTCGGAGTTTACTCGGAGCTTGGGGCTTCTGGCTGGTACAAGCTGAGGGCTGTTAGTCCTAGGGCTCCTGAAGTCCAAGGTCATATGAGAGAGAGAGAGAGAGAGAGAGAGGAACCAGAGGCCTTTAGGAACCAAATATTACTGCTCACCTGATCCTGCCTGCTGTGGGCTGTTATCTTGCTGAAGTGTGCGCTTTGCGGCGCTTACAACCACATCCAGCAGAAGAAAGGCACAGAGATGTTGGCTTACCTGCTCAAGGTCACACAGCTACTCAGTGACAGAGCTTAAGAGCCATTTATTTCCTGAGGTCTTTGACACAGAGATCATGCCAGAGCCTAAAACAAATCCACCCCCAGGATGGTTATGATTTAAAGGGCCCGGCAGTACTTAATCTTGCTTCTGGACTTCCTCATTTTAGAAAATGTAGAGATTTAAGAGCCTATAAAACTGAGCTATAACATAGCCTGACAAGAGTCTTGCATGGGCTCTCTATCCTAGGCTGCCCTTTGCTCAGGAGTCTTGATATTGTCCCAGGTCACTCCAGGACATTTCTGTAGTCAATTAAATCTGCTGGCCTCTGTTCATCCTCAGGAACCCATCAGGCCATCATGTCCTTGCCAGGACCCCAGTGAGCTTCTGAGAGATGATGTGCAGTTCTCAGTAGGACTCCTCGCATTCTTCAGGACTCTGAAGATGATGGTGATGGGGGTGGTTGCAGCAACAAAAGCAGAATGACACTGGGCATCAGGGCACAGCTTGGTGACAAAATCCAATGAGCATCCACACGGGTGATGCTTTGGTGGCCACTGCCAGACATAGGCCCATAGAGGCAGCTCGTAGCTATCAGTACCCGCCTCCTAATCTGTTTCTGTACTCACACCCTGATCATCATTTTCCAGTCAGCTCTCCAATACATTGTACAGGTCTATAAGGTCTGTCTGACATGCAGGATGCATGCATCCCACAGGAGCTATGAATGCTGTCTATGACATGATCAGAAACTTACTTAAAACATTGTGTGCATGAGTGTGTGTGTGTGTGTGTGTGTGTTTAATTTGTTTTTGTGACTTGGTTGTGCAGTTCTCTGGTGTGAACTCTGTGGATCACAATGTTCTTTTGCAATGTCAAAAGTCTGGACCCCATTGCATGTGGCCCAAATTGGATGGAAGGATGGACAGACAGAAGGAGGGATGGTAACAAGGAAGGGAGAGAAGGAGGAAGGAGAAAAAGGGCAGGTCTCATTGATTATGAAAATAACCCCAGTTCTTCTACCTGGATCCAAACCTTCTCAATGTGTCTTTTAAGCTCCTTGGTTAGAGAAGTGGCATGCCTGGTCTATCCACTAAATCTAGGAGGCACTTGTGACTTGCTTTGGCTGATGGAACTCGGTGGAAGTGAGCGTTACTGGTTCCCAGAAAAGGCACAGCATCTCTTGGAATGTTCTCTCTTATGGAGACATGGTCAGCTGCCAAGTGAATAAGTCTGAGTTGACCTAGTTATGACAAGCATGTGGGTCAGTCACATTTCCTCCTTTCTCCCATCCATCAAATGTCACCCACATATGGGAAAGACTCGAGCTGGCCAGAGGCTCTTATGAGCCCTGGAAGGGTCGGTCACACATGGCTTAGGTCTGCTCAAGGAGGAGCCAATCGCACAGGGACACAAATGTCGGCTGCTCCTAGAGCACTAAGTGAGGCTAGTCATGTCATGGTAGCTACCAGCCACAAGGCAGAGACCATGGGCATCTGTCTGTGTGTTCCAGGCCAGCATGACTGCATGCTTCAGAGTTTGAAGGTTCTTCTTTGCCCCTCTCTGTTCTCTACACCTGGCCACATCCTTCTTAGAGGCTTTATCCCATGCATAGATTCTGCCCAAGGCCACACCATGACATTGTGAAGCCCTTCCAATGCAGTTCAGCCAACACTTCCAGTGCTTCCCTGAGTGCAAGATGTCATGGCAGCCTTGTGGCAGTGGAGAAAAGCGGCACTGTTCTTACCTTCACCTACTTGGCAATAAGAGCAATAGTAATGATAACGATGCCTGCACAGTGTTGGGCGATACGTTAAACACGGTCATGTGTTTTGGGGCTCTGAGCTGACAGCACAGCGGCACGGATGCAGATGTGGCTACCCCTGAGTGTTGGCTATGTCTGCAGCTCCCTTTGTGCTGATTCCTGCAAGTGGACGTCCAGCTTGGCATTAGTGTGGAAGAACGCTGGGGGTCGTGTCTTGGGTGTCTGTGTGCAGGCTGGTAGGAGCCTGGCTAGATCGAGGTCTAGACCTGGTTCCGTGTTCCGAGTCACAGGTCGGCAGATCGGGGGCTAGCCTGAGAGAGGGCAGATGGAGAACAACTGGAGAGAAATCCAGACTGATGGGGAGATTTCAGGATGTGCAGCCTAAAGAGGAACTTGAAGAGAGGCAGAGGACAGTTTCCCAGCTCTGGAAACCTGGTGGGTTAGGGCCCAGCTTCCCCTCTGTCAGTTGAGCAGAGTGAGGGGCAGGATGGCATTTCTGGGCGGGGAGCTGTCCCCACACTTAAGAAGCTGCTGTCCAGCTCTGAGCCACACAGTCTGGCAGGTTCTTCCACTGCCCAGAGCCTCGGGCTAGGCCACAGCTTCCCTCACCAGCCGGGGCTTCTCAACCTCCTTCTTCCTGAGTTTCTGCGAAGAGCAACAGGCCCTGCCAGTCTTTTGGAAGATGGAAGCATGCTGCAGTCAGTACTGGGGCCTGATGCTGCTGGGCACGGAGAAGGTATTGGCTCCCAGGGCACACCTTCCTATCGGGGCCATCTCCAGGGCTACAGAAACCTTGCCTGCAATTAGACGGTGACATCTATAGAAATGTAGCATGTAATTTACAGTTCTGCTCTGAAGAGGACATTCCCCACACTTTTTTTTTGTCACGATCAGTGGCTCATCCTTCACAATTAAAGAGTGCTAGAGCCACAGGTTGGCCAGAGGCAGCTGCAGAGGTGGGTAGGGAACTCACAGTGACCATGCCTAAAGGGTGGTCAGAATAGCAGTGCCACAGGGTAGCATAGGGTGCAGGGTGGTAGTGAGGATAATGGTGATCTTGGTTGGCATTTATTGAGTATGTACTGTGTGCCAGGGAGTGAACTTTTCAGATATCACCCCACTTAAACCTTCCAGCACCCCATTGTGGTAGATGCTCTTTGAATAGAAAGCAATTTAATCACAGTGTTACAGTAACTTAGCCACGGTCACACAGACAGGAAGTGGCAGAGCTTATGTTTGAACCTAGAACAGCTGCTGTAAGTCTGAGCGGTCCTATCTTCTCTGTCTACAGAGGGCCATCTGTCTGTCTGTCAGTCATGTGCAGTTCCTTAGGGACGATGGCATCAAGGCACCTTTTGAGAGTGAGCAATCCCACCATCTCAGTATATTAATTCCTCCTACTGAAGGAGGCAGGAGAGAAAGATGACTCCTGCCTGGTGGCATAAATTAGCTCTGTGCCCTTGGGTTTAGTGTCACCGTGCTACCTCCTTGCCATTCAGGTGTGGGCTGGCCTGCTGCAGATCGGTGGCTTGGGAGCGATCTATGAGCGGCACATGGCAAATGCCGGGACAGCAGCTTCCACACGGAGCCTGGACAAATGGCAGCACAGAGCAGAGGGCAAGGCAATTTACAAGGAATCTTAGCAACCAGGCACTGGGCAGTAAACCAGAAAATCGCCAAGGAAACCCAGCAGAGCATGAGCTAAACGAATTGCAGGATTTGTGAACCAATTTACACCCATCGGGGAGGGGCAGCTCAGAGAGACACAGCCAGCGACGGAGAGGCTGTCACCTTTGTACACTTGTTGAAGGGCAGTGAGGACGTAGACTCTATTGAGGGTCAGACAGTCAGGAGCCTGGGGAGCACTCCTGAGCGGACTTCAGGCCTGATTTGGGAGCACCTCTCATTGCGACTGGGAATGGATGTCGCCTGCAGTGGGAGGCTGCGGAGGCAGAGGCTTTCCCCTGATCCAGGGAATCAGTCAAAGAGAAATGGACCACTGCTGACTAGAACTGGAGCCCACCCTTCATGTCCATCCCGAGGAAGAGGAAGTAGGCTCTCTTGATCATGTAGAGCACCTCACTGGGAGGGCAGAGAGGCTCATGGGGATACGGGACGCAGGCAGATGATCGAGGCACTGTCTGTGAAGTGCTTTGGCGCACATCTGCTCAGAAACACATTGTACTCCAGGGACAGCTCCACTCGCGTCCAGGACCTGTAGACAAGTGGGGCCCAGAAGAACAGGTTTCTGGGATATAAATATGTCTTCTGGTTAAACAAGACCTCTGCAAAGACATCCACAGGAGAACATGTCACTTCCAGCCACGCCACAAGCAGAGCACTGGCTCTGGTTCCATGCAGCCCAGGTGCTTGAGTGCCAGGGTGATGAAGCAGCACCCACAGTGGCCCCGCAAGGTGCAGAGTTAGTCATAAGTATCACCTCACATTAAACTGTGCACACATTTCCGGAAGGAAACCGAGTTACCACTCAAGAGATAATGAACTGATGAGAACGGTTTCTTCTCGATCATGGTCTTGGAGACTTCAGTCCACAGTTGGGGACTCATTGCTTTTAGGCCTTCGGCAGGGTGCTGAGTCACAATGCCAGGGCATGTGTGACAGAGTGAACTACTCACCTCTTAGCCAGGAAGCAAAAGAAGAGAAAGGGACTGGAGTCTCACAATTCCCCTTAAAGACCCTCCCACCAATGACTTAAGGGTGCACATCTACCTGCAGGTTCCATCACTCACTGACAGCACCATCCTGGGAACTGAGTCCCCAACACTTGGGTCTTTAGGGGGCATTTCAAAGTCACATGGTAACAAGGATGAAGGTGCTGCCCCAGCAGTGTGATACTTGCTGATACGCCTGCAAAGTGGGCATGGAGTCATAGCATGGGGAAGAACTAGCTTTCTCCATCTTTCAGTGAGAGCACCGGGGCCTCAGCTCTCCAGGGCCACACCCAGCTCTGCCCCATTGGCTTGGTGTTCTGGCTTGGAGTGTATACTCTTCTCCACGGGTTCTTGTGTCTGAACCCCTGGTTCCCGACTGGCAATGCAGTTGGGAGGGTTGTCGATCACTAGGAGTGAGCCTTGAGGTGTTGTGGCCTGGCCCCACCTGTTCCCTCTGTGCTTGTCTGACTGCTCACATAGTGCAGAGGCCGTACCTCATGCTCACCGTGCCTTACCCCACCCCCACGCTGCCATGAGGGACTGTATCCCTTTGAACTGTGGACCCAAACAAAGTCTACTTCTCTTAAACAATTTCTGGTCAGGCATTTTGTTACAACAATTTGAAAAGTAACTAATACACTTGGTGACTTCCTCAGAGGTTGAGCAATCAGGCTCTGCCCTGGAGGGGCAGAATGAGCCAGACTTCCTATAAGCTACACAGAGTTCCTGAGTATGTCAGTCAGTGCCCCGTGTGTACAGCAAGGAGGTCACAGCACCTCCTATGTAGTTCTGTGATTCCCTTCAGTAACACATGTGGGCACCTGATGCTGGCCTGGTGTGCTGTTAGCACATACTCAGTAGGTAGTGACGGTTTTCAGTATCACAAACCACAGTTCAGGAGTAAAGGGTACACATTCTGTTGATGTCCTACTCCTATGGGACAAGCTGCAAGCTCAGGACTGTGCATAAGCTGAGGTCTCTGTCACCTTCCTTCTGCTCTGATGAAAAAGTGGCTTAAGGAAGAAAGACTTCTTTATTTTTGCTTACAGTTCTTGAGGACGGGGTTAGCTTGTCTTAGCAAAGAAGTCATGGCAGCAGGAGCATGAAGCAGTCAGGAAGCAGAGAGAATCCATCATCTTATCCCCAAACAGGAAGCAGAGAGATTACATCTTCTCTCCAAACAGGAAGCAGAGTGGGAACACACTTCCCCAAGTAAGGCTTCACCTCCTGAGGGTTCTCTAACCTTTCTAACAGCTCTGCTTGACTGGAAATGTAATGCTCAAACACATGACACCTCTGGGGGAGCATTTCATGCTCAAATCGCAACAGTTGGGGTCTTGGGACAGACTTGGAATACAACAGAAGTGGGGCAAAACTTCTGGGGATCTTTGTCTGAAAAATCAAGGTCAGAGGATAAGACTGAGAATCAGGTCTTCCAGAAAGGCTGTTTCATAGTGTATCAGTCAGCTTTTGCTGTGTAACAAACAGCCCTAGCATCTCAGTGGTAGGCAGCATATTCTCTACTGATGAATCTTTGGGTCAAGTGAGGGCATTCTGCTCCATAAGGCTCCATGCTTAAGGAGCTGACACTCCCATGGCCTTGGCAGAAGCGCAGAAGGTCACTAGGTTTCACAAGTCTTAGGATTGAAGCTGGCACACCCCCGTTTATGTCCCTTCTAGTGACTAAACCAAACCACAGAGCCAAGCTTCAAGTCAAGAAACAGAGTCTACTCTGCCAGCGTTGAGGCCCCAGCAGGGGTGTAACTGCAGAGAGGAGTGAAGAACTTTGTGTGGTGATTTTTTTTTGTGGCGCAGTCTCTGAAGGGTGGGGGTGGGATGGGGGCAGAAAGACCCCAAGGGGACACCAAGGGACATACACCAGGGAAGGTCCAGGTGGAGCCTAAATGTCCCTTGAAGTAGCAGAGCTGTCCACTCCCATAGTTCTCAGCGCCCCAAGCAAAAGAGTCATCATTCAACAACCCCTGCCACTTGACCCATCAACTGCCAAGCAGACCAGCATGAAAACAGGGTGACTCTCATCCTCACAGGAACACAACCACTGCCACATCAGAAAGCCAGCGTGCATGATAGACTTACAAGACTGTCATGGATACAGGAAAATGCCTGGTTGATCCACCACAGGACAGTCTATTCCTAAAGAACTCATCTGCTCTGTCAACCCCACTGGCCCAGTGTTCATCTTGCTATAGTTTCTTAGTCCAAGAGCTTGGAAATATCGGAAGGGAATCCGAGGCTGGTGAGGGGAATTACCAATTAGCACAGCAGGCAGGATCTTTAAGGGCTGGACTGGGGTCAAGACGGTTGTTTGTTTATTTATGATTTGGATTCCTAGGAACTTCCCAAAAACTTTGAGATGATTTATAATTAAAAAGATAGGCCCTGCGACAGCAAGATTAAAGATAAAATATCCAAAGTCACACGGATGAAGGGAGGAAATGATTAAACCCGAAACCTAGCAGAAGATACTCACTGCAATTGCGCATTAAATTGAGCTAAAGCGAAGGGGGAAATGTGATGAGTTATTGGATAAAAGAAAGTAGAGCCATTTGTCAGGGGAGCCAAACTTTTCCCTGACACTCCATGTGAGCGCAAATTTATCATAAGAGTCACAATGGAAGGGACAGAGAGGCGCATAATAGACACTCTCTTCAAAGACTTTTGCAGAAGATGCAGAAACATTCTTCAGACAGTCGTTTATTATATCGACCCGGGATAAAAGCTAAGGACTTAGGGATGAACCCATTGAGATTTAATACAGCCTTGGCTAATGGCTTATAGATTGCTTCAGGCACAGTGTTTGGAAGCCCAGGGCTAGAGCCAATAGCAAGAGTCTTGGAGAGATGTGCCATTCTCCTGGAAGCCACACGGAGACCAAACTCTTTGGCTAGACATGGTGAGTGTGGTTCATGCCATCCTGCAATCAGGATGGACTAGCAAGGCAGTGTCCCCAGAGAGTAGGGAAGTCCGCTGTCTAAGAAGAGATGCGAAAATCAAGCTGCTGAGCACAGAGAGTAGCCACATCTCATTGACAGAGAGTATCCAAGAGAAACAGGAGGGAATTGAGAACTCCATCCACTCCTTCCCAGAAGTCGTTTTGAGACTGTGTGAACTTGGAGGATTTTTTTTCTTTACAATGTTTTATACTGTAAAATATCAGTGTAAAACAATTGGGGGGGCTGGGGGAGCGGCTCAGTGGACAAAGTGCTTGCTTGAGCAAGTGTGGGGACCAGAATTTACAGCCCCAAAACTGATGCAAAGGCTGAGTAGGTGTGATGATCACCTGTAGTCCTAGCACTCAGGGGAAAGAAATAGGAGACCTCCTCCAAGCAAATTGGTGACCTCTGGGCTCAGGAAGAGGCCTTGCCTCAATATATATAGTAAAGGGAATAAGCCCATTGTCAACGTTGGGCTTTCTCTCCCTCCCTCCCTNCTCTCACACACACACACGGACACACACACAGGACTCCATACACATGCAAATGCAATACACACATGCACTAATGCCGCACATACAGATGATGCAAAAAAAAAAGTTGAAAAGGATTTGTTTTTTTAAGTCCTGATTTTTGATGTCTTCAGGTTTTAAGGAGGAATTGCAGCTACGACTTGTGCTCTCTTGAACCTTCTAGGCAGGTGGGAGTGAGAGTCTCAGAACCATGGCTTCTCTTCATCCCCATCTCTGCTTCTCTCACAATATCCTAAACCTAACCCCACTTTCATGATGGCAGAAACAAATTCCATGCCATTCATCTCGCTGAGGGATAAAGAAGACAATGAATGGAATGGGTGGCAGGGTGATCTCAAGGTAACATTGCATTGACATAATTTCTTTGGCAAGAAAATTGGCATTTTTGTCAAAAGTCTTTAAAAAGCACGTATCTTATCCCTGTTTTAGGTTTACTTGTGGGAACTTGTCCTAAAGAAAGATGTGGCTATGTATGATAACTGAGCCATAGAGCATATTATTTATGTGGTGACATGGGAACAACTTGACTATTGGCTTCCGGAGGTCTAGTTGAGTAGAAGTCGTAGGAAAGATGAAGCACCCATCCCAAAGGGCAGCTTGAAGAACCCTGGAGGTGCTGGTCATGGTTTACAACCTCTGCTAAGAGAAACACGCGGATCGGAAAGTCCACACACGGAACCACTTCTGTTTTCCTTTTTTCTTTCTGACCTACACAGTGAGCCCCATGTCCATTAAAATTGTCTCTTCCTCTTCCTCTTCCTCTTCCTCTTCCTCTTCCTCTTCCTCTTCCTCTTCCTCTTC
>LOEQ01000053.1:232916-250685 GCA_001685075.1 Bramus lutescens | reverse complement strand
AGACAACAATGAGGACCCTAAGAGAGATATACATGGATCTAATCTACATGGGAACTAAAAAAAGACAAGCTCTCCTGAGTAAATTGGGAGCATGGGGATCATGGAAGAGGGTTAAAGGGGAGGGGAGAGATAGGGAGAGGAGCAGAGAAAATGTATAGCTCAATAAAATCAATTAAAAAAAAGAAATTAGTTCCCACTTTCTCTTCTATCGGGGTCAATGTGTCTGGATTTATGTTGAGATCTTTGATCCACTTGGACTTGAGTTTTGTGCAGGGTGATAGATATGGATCTATTTGCATCCTTCTACATGCCAACATCCAGTCATATCAGCACCATTTGTTGAGATGTTTTCTTTTTTCCATTGTATAATTTTGACTACTTTGTCAAAAATCAGGTGTCCATAGGTGTATGAATTTATGTCTGGGCCTTCGATTCAATTCCATTGATCTACCTGTCTGTTTTCAAACCAATACCATGCGGTTTTTATTACTATAGCTTGAGCTATGGTAACAGAGCTTGAATAGTACTTGAGCTTGAGATCAGGGGTGGTGATACCTTCAGAAGTGCTTTCATTGAAAAGGATTGTTTGGCTATCCTGGGTCTTTTGTTTTTCCCTATGAAGTTGAGTATTGTTCTTTCAACGTCTATAAAAAATTGTGTTGGGATTTTAATAGGGATTGTGTTGAATCTGTAGATTGTTTTTGGTAAGACGGCCATTTTTACTATGTTAATCTTACCTTCCATGAGCATGGGAGCTCTTTCCATCTTCTGGTATCTTCTTTAATTTCTTTCTTCAAAGATTTGAAGTTCTTGTCATACAGGTCTTGTATTTGTTTGGTTAGACTTGCACCTAGGAATTTCATGCAGTTTGAGGCTATTGTGAAGGATATTGATTTCCTGACTTCTTTCTCAGCCTGTTTATCGTTTGTATAGAGAAGGGCTACTGGTTTTTAGCCACTTGATGCAGACCCACCCATAGCCAAACATTAGTCGGAGTTCCGGGAATCCTACAAAAGAGGGGGAGAAAGGATTGTAGGAACCTCAGGGCTCAAGGGCACCACAAGAAAACTCTCAGACTCAACTAACCTGGACTATGAGGGGCTCACAGAGACTGAACCGACATTCCAGAGAACCTACATGGGACTGACCTAGGCCCTCTGCATATGTTACTGGGACTCCTCACAGTGAGAACAGGGGCTGTCTCCAATGTTTTTAGTGGCTTTTGGGACCCTGTTCTTCATACTGGGTCACCTTGCCCAGCCTTAATACATGGGGAGGTGCTTAGTCTTACTTCAACTTAATATGTCTTGTTTTGTTGATACTCATGGGAGACTTGCAGTTTCCGGAACAGAAATCGAGGAGGAGTGGATTGGGGGTGGGAACAGAGGGTGATGGGTGGGGGGCTGGGAGAAGAGGAGGGAGGGGAAACCCATGACCGGGATGGAAAATAAATAAATAAATAAATAAATAAATAAATAAATAAATAAATGATTTACTTATTTATTTTAAAAGAAAAGTAATCTGACTTCTTGCTGGCCTCAGCTCAGCAGGGAACTCCCTCATCAGGAAACAGACAGCAGCTCTGGGTGGTAATAAGCCTGGGGAGTTTATAACTCAGAAAACAGAGTGTCACTGTTGCTATGCAAGCTAAGGACCAAAGCTTATAGTAGCCTGGAGAGCACAGAATGTGTTCAAAAGTTCACACAGATGTCAACGTGACCTGGGCCTGAGCCCTCAGACTCTTAATACTTGTGAGATATAGTCAAGAAATGTGCCCATCTCAATCCACGTCTGTCCATGGTGAGTTAAACAAACCCCAGTTTTCACTGCATAAGACTCTCTTGAGGCCAGTGCATGGGGGTTGCTCAGCTCAGGGTCTTTTCTGAGCTCGGGCTGCTTAGAATTTGGAGGTGCGAGACACAACATCCACTTTGCGATCTCTGAGACAAATTTCTCAGCAAGTGGAAATCTGCACAGCAGGGTGTAGGAGAGGCAGGGATCAATAGCGGTGCCCGATAGTCCGCTAGAAGCATCATCAGCATCTTGCCACGTTGGGAGGAGATGAGACTTAAGTCATCTTTGTGTGCCGACGGTCCTTTCCTGCTGGAGGATCCAGCATTCTGGGGGCTTTGCCTTCTGCTCACATTCTCAGAGGTTTGTTTTCGTTGTTTTGTTGCCAATGTCCTCTCGTCCTTGGTGCCGCTGCTCCTGTGCACATCCTTCTGTGAGGATGTCTGGCTTACTCTTCTTAGGTGGCCCTTTTTGGTGATTTCAGAGATAACGTTCTTGCTTTATCTTGTTCTTACAAATGCATTCTCTTGTTCAGTATCACCACTCGAGTCTTCTTGATTAATTTTGTTCTATTATATTGACTAAAGGTTCAGTAACAATAACCAGGCCTCCTAGTTCATTGGTGAAACCACACAGACAGGAGGAGAATGTTTTCTACTGGATACTGACATACCAGACTGAAGACCTCCTGACCCACACCGTGGGACAGCACAGTATGCTTGGCTGCTTGACACAGATGTTAACATGACCTGGGCCTGAGCCCTCAGACTCTTAATACCTGTGGGATATAGTCAAGAAATGTGCCCATCTCAAGCCTCCATCTTCTGGTGTGTGACATAGACATATCTTATGATATAGATATAGTATAGACCCTGCTTAGTATGTGTCAGAGAGAATAAGCGAGCTCACATTTAGCATAGTCCTTGAAACACCTCTAGGGACCAGGGAAAAGAACATCCGTGTTCTTTGTAACCAGGAATAGTTCTGCAACTTGGTTGCAGCGGGGGCTGAACAGGTTTACCCATATGAAGTGGTACACCCAGTGTCAATTTCTTGTCTCTGGGTTTGTACTACAATCATACCCTGAACCAGAATTCAAGGGGGCACTTCTGTCTTACCTTTCCAACTTCCTGTGAGTCTGTAATTATTTTAAGACTAAAAGAAATAGACCAGCAAAGAAAAGGAGGGGGGAGAGACAGACAGAGAGAGAGAAAGAGAGAAAGAAAGAGAGAGAGAGGGAGGGAGGGAGGGAGAGAGAGCACGCGCATGTACAGATCACAAGGGAGAGAGAGGAGACACAGAGAGAGACAGATAAACGCCACGCACAGGTCACAAGGGTTTGTAGATTTAATTTTCTACCCCCATCTGCTGTGTGACTCCAGAGCCCTGGTGGAGACTTGCTGCTGGGTCACTGTGCTCTTGTCTTCTGATCCGTTCCTACTCCAGCCTCTCAGCATCAGTGTCCCTCCCATCTGGGCTGAGATCACCTTCAAGCAGTGCTCTATGACAACCACCACGGGTGACTTCTCAGTAAAGCCCAGACAACAGGAAAAGCTGACTACATACAGCCCCAAACCGGGCTTATTCACTGTACGAGCACAATTCTTACGGATCTGCAGGCCTAGTCCTGGAGGGGGGCTGAGGAGTTGAAGGTTTGCTATAGCCACAGGATTGAGGGAAATGAGCCAAGTTTGTATTTCAAGTCTCCACAGAAGTCCTGCCCCGAAAGAAACAATAGTATCAGCCTCAAGATTTGCTCCCAATGAGGATGATAAAATACAGAACTCATCAATGACAGAGTTATCCTCCACAGGCCCATGGTCTCAGGATTCTGCCCCCAGCTTGTGGCATTATTTTTGGAACCTGTGGAGCCTTTAGGAGTGGACCTGGCTGGTTGAAGTAGGTCAGCAGGGGTGGGCTTCTAAAGGTTTTACCTACATGATGTGGCATTCCCCCCTGTATGCTATAAATATGTTTTATTATCACGGGTTAATAAAGAAGCTATTTTGGTCTATGGAAGGGCAGAATATAGGTAGGTGGGAAAACTTAACTGAATATAAGGAGAAAGAAGGTGGAGTCAGGCAGATGTCATCTACCTGCCAAAGGAGAAAGATGCCAGAACTTCATCAGTATACCACAGCCTCGGGGTGATACACAGATTAATAGATATGGGTTAATTTAAGATCAAAGAGTTTGCTAGGAATAAGCCTGAGCTGTTGGACAAACAGTGTTGTAATTAATATAGTTTCTGTGTGATTATTTGGGTCTGGGTGGCCTGGAAACTAAAGCACAGCCTCTGTTTATACCTATATCTAGTTTGGGCTGTTGTGTTTACACCTACATCTAATTTGGGCTGTTATCTTTGCTTTCTCGTACACAAAGATGTGAACAGCTGTTGTCTCATGCTCCCAAAGCTATACACAGAGCCTCTCCAACCTCCACACCTTCCCTACCACAAATGACTGAAATCTCTTCAAAACTGTTAAGTTATTCCTGATAGGTGTTATAGTCACAATGCCATAAAAAAGTAACTAATACAGAAAACTCAAAATTTCAATAAATTCTAAGCTTAGTGCTGAGAGCCAGGGTGAAGGAAAATAAGAGAACCCAGTAGGCTTGGAAAGAAATGGGGCAGCAACAGGCAGGGCAAGCTCATCAAAGACCTCCATACCGTTGGTAGTTAGAGCATGCAAGAAGCTTCCCCGTGAATCTGACGGAAAGTGTTGAAACTGTTCACACGGGACAGATACTGCCAGGGTGTGGGTTCTAAGATGCCTTCAGATTCTGGTGAAGCTGCAAAGGTGGAAAAGCAGAAATCAGACCCCTGCAAGAGGAGAGCCCAGCCAGAGATACAAGCTCCTGGGTTCCCTTTTAAGAGTGACAAACATGGAGTCAAGATTCTGTTCTTTCATGTTGCTGAGCTTATGGAGGAGTCTCCACTCTCATTCATGAGCGTAGGTGTACATGGAATGATTTAGGGAACTCAGTTTTGTAATTCCACACATGTCTATGACTTTCCTGGGGAAGAAGACCGTATCTCTGGGATTTTGCTAACAGAATGAAAGGCATGGTGCTTCTGCCCTGCTCTGGCTTCCCACGATGCCTCTCACCAGCGGGAAACCTGGGACAGTCTCTGAATTTCAGCTTTCCCTGCTGAGGAGGTGGTAGATTAAAGTTCCTTCCATGAGCTAGCTGGGAGGTGACCTAGGAAGGTTGGCCGACTTAGATGATGGTGGTTCCCTCTCAGACATTAGTCCTAGAGTTGTGGCAGCAGAAGAGACAGGGGACTTGTAGTCTGGGGTGTTTTCTTGGGGACAGGCAGGTAAAGAGGTGCAGTAGCTTTGCTCTGCTGGCCCTGAGTGCCTGGAACTTCTGTGTAGGACTTAGAGTCAAAGGAGCAAAGGAAATGATCGTAATCTGTGCTGGAAAGCTCTGGACAGAACAGACTCAGGACACAGCAACAGAAGTGTGTGAAGAGCGAGGAGGAAAACCAGGAAGTGTGCCAGTAGGGCTATGTGGCCTTGGGATGGAAGACAGGCTGGACCCGAAGACTCAAAATCTACCAGTGAGAAAGGAAGGAGGGGAGGCCACTCCATATTTGCTAGCAAGTCCATCAGTCACCAACAATGACCTGGTGGTGCTTAGAGTTACAAGGAAGAAGATAGGGGAAGTCAAAAACCAAATAGCCAAGGAGAAAATAGGACATTTAGAAGAGCAGTTTCCAGATGTGTCTGTGAACCTGGGTATGACTCAGACTGGTTGGTCACATGGGGCCTCTTCTCCAATATTAATGCTGAGGAGAAATGGGGAATTGTCCAAGGGACCAGGAGCCCAGGAGAGGACGCAGCACTTTGGGAGAGGTATGTTTTTTTGAAGGACCTTCTGCAGGTGATGGCCTCATTGACCAGAGAAGATTAGAGCTGGGCGTGTGCCATGCCTGCCAAGTCCAACTCCCCATCAGTCCCTATTGCAGCCACATGAGTTACTGACCCCAGAGAAGACACCTAAACTGGATCAGTGTTCCTGGTGAGAGCTGACAGAATGACAAGAAGTTACCTGAAGATAATCCTGACTGATTTGAAGCAGCGGTGGCCATTGAGACAACTGTTGGCAACTGTCCCCAACCCTGGGATTCTCACCCAGTTAGACCTGGCTTCTGAATCCAGGTTAACTACCAGCCAGTCACATCCCCGGGGACAGGCTTCCTAAGCCTGTGTCCTACCTGTGACCCAGCACTCAAAGCTGTAGGTAGGAATGACATAATCCCTCTCTGATGTGATCCTTCTCTCACATGATCCCTCTCTGACGTGACAAGGAGGTCACTGAGGCAGTGGGTGAGGTGTTCAGCAGTAGACCCTGTCCTGGGGGCAATTGTCCTTTCTGCTGGTGGAGGGCAGCTGCAGTGCCTGGATAGATAACAGAACTGCTGTTTGCGCCTGCGCCACTGCTGCTACCATTGTCATTGGTCCTTTATTATTTGTCTCTCATATTGTGAGCACAAGGTGCTTCTTAAAAAATAGGGGCTCAAAATGATGAGCCCACATGAGACACAAGACTACCACTTGGTAAGAGTCAGAATCCCTTTGGAGGAGCTACCAAAGGAATACCAAATACCCAGGATAACAGCAAGGCGGGTGTATGGGGACCTAGAAGACCACTGTGCCTGTGAGCGCCCTGTATTTGGTTCTGTGTGATCCTGACCCATGCTGCTTTCTCTTTCCTGGGGCCTGGAAGCTTCTTCTCTTATTCCCAGCTGACCTATGATTTGCTCCCCATTCCTGGGTCTTCTCTTTCTGGGATCTTCTGTGTCCCAGAAGCCTCGGGTCTCTGTTATCTCCTGGCTGTTGGGGTCTCCCAGCCCATGGCCACCTGCTGGATTGTACCAGATCACATTGTGGTGAATGAGCCTTCACTGAGGAATATGTTTGAGGCCCTAGAACACAAAAGGTGATGGGCAGAGGAGTTGGAGTAGGGAATGTGGGCCCACACGTCTTCAGGGGCAGGAAATGCCACTTACCCAAGGAAATCCACCACTCCACCCTATAGACACATTCTCTAGGGCTGTCAGGGAGAAAATGGCATGGCAGATGTGGAGTCGAAGGGCCTCCCTCTGGAAGCCTCCATGTTTTAGCTGAAGTTAAGAACAGAGTCCCTGTAGCTGAGGCTATGTGATGGACTGATCTGACAGAGGTTTCCCCTGCAACCTGCCTCTCCAAAGCGTGGACTCCATCTAACAAATGTAACCAAAGACAGACAGCAGGGTCAACATTTTGTTCCTCTGCTCTGGAATATTACTAATATAGGTTTTTGAGCTGTGAGATCCCATTAGCTCTCCTCTGACCCTGGGGCTTTCAATTTTTCCATCGAATTCATTTTAGCTATTTATTTCCCATGCCTGAGGCTCTGAGCTCAGCATTGAAAATAGTGACTCGCCTAACGAAGACTCTTGCCGTACTGGGCACAAGTCTGCAAGGCTGTGGGACTGTCTGGGCTGGTGAGTGAGGAAAGAGGCCAGATCCCTTGGGCAGAGGTCCTGAATGTGGGTGTACTACTGGCTTGGGAACCACAGGAAGGAGGTGAGGTCTGATGTTTGCCTGAGAAAGGTCTGCAGGCAGAGGGGGTGTGGCAGGCGGTGAGTGAAAGCCATTGGCCCAGACTGCAAAGGGCATGGTTTTACGCTGGAATCTGAAGGCTCAGGATCTAGAGGGCATTTGGTCACTTGAATTTTATGCAAATATCTTACAGACAGGAGGTTTTAAAGGAGAGAGTCTGTATTTCATCAGGTCCTCAATGTGACCAGAACCATCACTAATGAGAGAGACCACGGGAGACTCAAAAGGACATTTCTTTACAGTATCAGTTTTTCTATTTGGAGAATTTTCAAGCACATGAAAACAAGATAAGTAACAAATATGACGGCTCAGCACCCACCCACTTCAACAATAGCCGACTGTGGCCTGTCTGCTCACTCCTCCAGATCAACTTGTTGATCCCAAGTATCATAATTTCAACAGTAAAAACTCTCTATATTTATGAATTTAAGAAATGACAATGGCCTAAAATTCACAACCACAGCAGTCTTCTAAAGTCATTTAATAATATTGTCTTGGTACCAACCAGGATCCAGTTAGAGTTCCGCTTCCTAATTGCCTCTGCCCTTCCTAAAAACAGTTCAGTTCTGGTTCAGGTTTCATATAAAGCTCAAGCATTGCTTAAAAACAACAACAATGCCAACAACAACAACATCTTCTCAACCACTTAAAGCCCTTTAAACCACTCTCTCCTTCCCTTTCTCTTTCTCCTCTCCCTCCCTCTCCTTCTTTAGTCTACCTCTTTCCTCCTCCCTCCTCCCTCACTTCCCCCCTCCTCCTCTTCCCTTTCTCTTCCTCTCTAACCCTCTCCCTTTCCTTCACTCTCACTACATGTCCCTCTGCCTGTCTCTGTCCCTAACTCTTCCTCTCCTCGGGGAGTGTGTGTGTGTGTGTGTGTGTGTGTGTGTGTGTAGAAAACCTGGCCATATGGCAAGCAGAGTTTCCCACAGTCTAAGTTTTATGAAGTGATCACCCATGAAGCCATTTAACATGACTGTAGCCCTGTATTTCCTGTGAGTTTTGGGAGTTTGACCTACCCATGCCATCAGATTTGAAGTTGATTTCTTGTTTGTTTGTTTGTTTAACTAACTCACGAGATTCATAACGCTGTCTTTCTTTGTGGCCATCTAATGATTGTAAGCTTGGAAGGGATATGGGCATTTGAGAAGGGTCTGTGCTGTGTGGAGCCTGATAGAGGGAGGAAGCCAATGAGGAGGTACTGGCTATGTCCACTAGAGCCCTGTGGATCACCCTGTGTGAACCAGGGCATGGCCGTCATCGGCACCTGTAAAGCCTCCCTGGAGATACTGGTACTTCTGCCTTTCTACAGCTTGTTTTTGTGACCTGGAAGAGAACTTGACCTGAAGGAGCTAAATACAGCGAAACACTTTCCCTATTTGCCCTTTTTGCATCTACCCAAAGCTTTGCTGGGAGCGCTGGGTTTGTAGTGTGCTGTCCCTCCTTAGAAACATAATGTCTCCAGGACCTTGGAGGTGGGAATGGGAAAATCTACGACACAGAGAGAGCACCCCTGCTCTGTGTGGCTTCATATTTACTTTCTAAAGGTGAAGAACACAGCAGCTCCTAATGGCAAACACCTAAACAGTGAAAAAACCCCAGACGGCAAAGTCTAATCCTCTCCAAAGAAAAGGAAGTCAGTGTTTGAAAGGGTTTAAAATGTCTGTGAGGCCTAAAATACTCTACCCCTTATCTCTTTGCCCATCAGCCAGTCTCTGATTTCTCTTGAAATTTCATAGAGGGGAGGGAGGGAGGAAAGGGACAGAGGTATATTACAATTCTTTTCAGAATGAGCACACATAAAAGCATCCGGTAATACAATTTTCAAATGTCTGAGCAGGCTTATTTTCTTACAGTATTGAGTCATAAAACTGACATTAATTTTAGAAAACATTTTGATTTTAGGGTATAATAAAATTCTATTTGATGCTGTGAAATATCCTAAAGTGTGTTTTTAAAGGAAATAATGCACTTTGGATACCTATTAAGGAGCTTAGCTATTGAGAATAAACTATAAAATACAAATAAAAACATATTTTGAAATTTGGTACAACACCTTAGAGATGTGCTATAACAACAAGGTTCACTGAACTGTGCAGAGCTGGTTGGGCATTCCTATTGCTCTGCATGCCCTGCAGCTATGCCTACGCAAACCAACACTGACGACTGAATGCTTGGGGGAAGGTGATTGGATGAACAGCAAGGCTGATGTGGTTTAGAGAGCAGAGAGCAGGGTCTGCCCAGCTCTTTGTGGAGATCAAGAGACTGTGGAGTGGTGGGCAGGAAAGGGAGACTTTGATTTGAGGTCTATGAAGCAAGCCTTCAGTTTGACTACAGCCTCCTGCCTAGATGACCTTGGGTGAGCTGCAGAAGGAAGGACTTTTGATATGCCACAGTGCTTTCTGGGAGCAAATGAAATCGGGATGCTGGGCATCTCCTGGATGTCTGGAAAGGGCTGTCTAATGCACCAATACTCTCCCGTCCTCTGTTTTATTTTGTTTTAAGAGAAACTTATCATTTAGAAAAGTCACAGATGCCAGTTTCTGGGAGCTTAGATTGGTAATTCATATTGGGAAAAATCTGGAGATAATAATCACAGAAATGTGTCTTTTTTTTTTGACAGTCTGGCTTGATTGCGAGAAGATAGACATCATCTGAACTTTGTCCAAAACTTTGAGGTAAACTAAGATGTCAAGAGGTTTGAGGAATTCATAAGAGTTGCAAAATGTATTATTGGAGCCTTGGAGATGGTGTTCATACCCATGTGGGATGCTGTTGACAAAATACAGTTTATCTTTATGCAAAAAATTTTTTGTTTGATTTCTGGCTTTTTAGAGACATGCTCTCACTATGTCAACTCAACCATCTTCACCTTGGTCCCCCTGCCTCAGCCTCTCAAGTGTTAGAATTACAAGTGTATGTTGCCATGCTTGGCTTTACCAAACCTTTAAGTAAGCAGTTGTCATTCCCATTTTACAGATGAGACTAGGACAATAGTAACATCCATAGAGTGTGACATGGCTGATGAGTGACAGCACAGGCTGACCCCACAAGGCTGGGCATGGCTGGACGTATGTGGTGGATAAACCTTCAACTGGTAACTAGATGTAGGCAGGCTATGAAGACAAAGGCTCCATCTAGATAGAGCTGTAAGATGCCGTGCCTGTCTATTCTCTCTCTCTCTCTCTCTCTCGCTCTTTGGTTTTTTGAAACAGGGTTTCTCTGTGTAAGAGTCCTAGCTGTCCTGGAATTATCTCTGTATACCAGGCTTGATATGGGAATTAATATAGTTTCTGTGTAATTATTCTGGGTCTGGGTGGCTGGGAACGAATGAGCGACCTCTGCCTACACAGGCTGGCCTCAAACTCAGAGACCCACCTGCCTCTGCCTCCCGAATGCTGGGATTAAAGGTGTGCACCACCACTGCCTGGCTATCTCTTATTGACCTAATAGTTTGTGAGTATGGGTGCCTATGTCTGTGCATTACATATCACATTATTAAAAAGTGTCTATGAAATCTAACAAGATGTAATAAAATGAGTACCCAAGTACTTCCCAGCCAGTTTTCAAAACGGAATGTTCACAGTAACTTAACTTCTCTTCTAAGGTTCTCCTAGTGGACTTCCCATTTCTCTACTCAGCAGTAAAGTTTTCTGTTAGCCATTTCGCTACCTTTTTTCCTTGGCCTCTAAACAAGACTGGCAAAGCTTTCCAGTTTTGTGGATGAGAAATCTATACAAAAGGAGTACTCTGTTGTAGAATATTATTTTAGCCAGGCAAAGATATGTTACATTTGATTATGCTGCAGAATATTACTTTAACCATGTAAAGGTGTGCTACTTTTGTTTATGTTGTGTTTTTTTAAATTACGGAAATCTGTTTTACCTTGTCTGCCTAAGGCACCTGATTGGTCTAATAAAGGGTTGAATGGCCAACAGCTGGGCAGAGAAAGGATGGGTGGGCCGGCAGGCAGAGAGAATAAATAGGAGAAATCTAGGCTGGAGAAGAAGAATGGGAAGGACAAGAAGGAAGAAAGAATGAGGGACATGCCCTGCGCAAGAAGCCAAGCAGATGCCAGCCATGCAGACACCCAGAAGCAGTGAAAATAAGATATACAGAAGTGCGAAAGGTAATAAGCCCGAGGCAAAAGGTAGATAACAAGAAATGAGTTAATTTAAGTTAAAAGAGCTAGCCAGAAAAGAGCTTAACTAAGGCTGAATATTCAAAACTTAGAGCAAGTCTCTGTGTCTGGGAACACTTGGTGGCCTAAAAGTAGAATCCTGGTCCGGTACTTCTTGGTTTTTCCGTCTTCTGATCAATAGGAGTGACAAGGATTCGAGGTGTTAGTCATGGAGTCATAAAGGTTAAAAGGACTTTAAATATCGTTAGGCTAGAGACGTGAGTAGATGAGTCCTTCCTGTGCTCAGGCAGACATCAGTCATGGCACTCTTTCATGCTGACCTGTCTTGGTTCTAGCCAAAGGGTTCGTTGGGAAAAATCTAGCCATTCCTCTTAGACTAACTCATTACTCCTCCGAAAGATCACATAGCATTGTTCAACTTTCTAAATTTTTGTTGTTGTTGTTGTTGATCTGAGCATATTTCTTTGGTTCTAGTTGGCATGGCTTCCAGGAGGCATCTTGCAAACTACTTGAGGATGGGGGCCTAAGCTTATTTCTATAGAGCTTTCCCTTTCTATCCCTCACAGGGCCACCTCAACCTTGAGCATACAGTAGTTAGTACTTCATTAGAACCAACTGGTTGACAGGTTTGCTAAGGTCATAGTCAAAGCCAAGTCTAACTGGGTGTCACTGGTGACTTGGAAGTCAGTGATCAACTGCTCTAGCAAGAGGCCGTGGAGCCCAATAAAGAGAAGCCGCTAGGGTGCTACCATTACTCATAGTTGCTTTTGTCTCCTTTTGTTTGAGAGAGGGTCTCATTCTATATAGCACAGGATGTCCTGAACTTACTGTGTAGCCCAACCTCAAACTCATGGCAACCCTCCTGTCTCAGCCTCCTGGAATTACAGGTGTAAGCCATCACTCTGGGCTCATAATCCTTATTCTGAAACCATTTGCTGTGATTTACTTGACTCTTCATCTCTAAGTGTTCCAAATTTTCCCATTTGGTACCAAAGAAAACCATACCAAAAAGCCCACAACTGATGTAGGAGGGTCATCTGTCTATGTGTTACTTTCATTGGTTAATAAAGAAACTGCCTTGGCCCCTTTTGATAGGCCAGCCCTTGGGTGGGTGGNTTTGTGTGTTGTTATTTCGGGGTATAAGCTAGCCGTGCGGGAGCCGGGCCGGACGAAAAGCAGGCCTGCTCCTCTCCTGTTACTACACACAACCAGCATGGGAACATGGAAGGACACTACCAATTGGGTGGATGCAAGGCATGAACATGGCTGAGTCTGACATCAGCCTGCCACAGGGAAGGAACTGATGTTCACATCTGGTGCATGTCAGGGACTATGCTAGGTACCTTCCTTTTAGTCTTCTTTAACATTTATACTCTGAAACATCAGCTCCCCATTTGCAGATGAGGAAGTATCTATCAGAGATGCCTGAGTTTTCGCCCAGCGGGTTTTATAGGTAGACATTCAAAACCTGTGAGGCTGCTGAGCTACGCAGAGCTTGCGCCCCTGAGAGTCATGTAGACCCATCAGTGAGAACTCACCAGAGCAGACAGGAGTTCATCTGAAAGATCAACCAGTTGGCCCCTGTTCCTTGCCTAAGATAGCAAGCACAGTTTCGGGGAGTGGGGGGGGAACCTCGGTTATTAGCCATGATATTCCTGTGTACCCATGATTCTCTCTTCTTTACGACTGAGGATGAGGAGAGAGGAGGGGAAGGGGAAGCCATGTGTCCTATGATACCAATGAGCTGATGGTGTGAAGATCACACCCTTTTCCTTTTCCATTGTCAATCTCTGTTACCTGAGAGCTCACAGGCCCCTAGAACCTTCCGTATTTAGACAGTTTCTGACCATCCTGCAAGGGCTTGCTGAAAGACATAGCGCTGGAAGGGTCACACTGAACGCAGAGAGCTTGCTGGTATGGTACAAACTGCAGTGCTCATGTGTATCTGTCTGGCCTCACAATCACTTGGGAGAAAAGTATCTGAGCAGAATTCTGGCTCTAAGGAGGGGAAGAGGTCAGACCAGCCCATCAGAACTCCTGCCATTCCGGCATTAAAGGCTCCTGCCTCCAAGGCTGTGAGAAGTTGCATGGATGGAGCCAAGTCAAAGGCTAATTATTGTCCAGAAAAACAAAAGCGCCGTTTTCAAGTTCTGTTAAAAGGGACTTAGATGGGAGGAGGTGGAGGCCCAGATTACATCGTCGATACTCAGAGAAATGGGAACAGTCTACATTTCAAATGCCAGGGCAAAGTTCTGGTCTTCCTGCTTCTCGTTGGCATCCTGAGGCCTGCCCATGGTCTGAGGACCAACATGTCCATCTCGGTAATTCACACTGACCTGTGTACAGCCTGGTGACCCAGTGTCCACACCCAGCTGGGAGCAAGGATCAGGCACAGCACAGGGAAAGCTTGTTCTGCTGGAACCATGCTGGCTGACTTGGGGGCAGGCTGATGCAGTGGGAGTTTCCGACTTCACCTCAACCTACCCTCAGCTTGGTCACAAACTCAGTGCCTGCTTTATCCCTGGATGAAAGGGGACTGTTGTCTCACCTGGAGTTAGGGTGCCAGTGTGTTTACTCTTTGTAGGGAATATTTCTGGACCTTTCTTCTTTCTCCCAAAGACCCAGGGCAACCCTCCAAAGTCCAGAAGGACCCTGGACCCTGCTTTCTATCTGGCTCCTTCCCACGTGACGAGGAACTTTGAATTCTTTTCTATTTGTTTCAGTAGGCACTTTCAGTTGGCCTCCAGTCCCATGATTGATTGGTCAGCTGCCACTAACAATGTTCTGGGTACATGTAGCTCACTGTCAACTTGCTGTTGAATCAGGACCTGGCCTGGCATATCATGTGTGTTGGTCACTTGGAGATCAAGAAGGTGAATAGGAGAGGTAAGGCTGTCAGTGAGAGGATGTGGTAGAAGGGGGTGAGGTTTGCTTAGCGGAGGAGGAGATGTAGGAGATGAATGAGGAGAGGCGTGTTTACGTGGAGAATGAGGAAACTGGGGGCGGGGTGGGCAATCAGCCAGGATATGGCCAGGGAATAGACCTGCCGGGACAGGAAAAATGGATGTAACTACTATGTGCCGGGTACCACAGCAGGACCTTTATATACTTCTTCATATAATCCTTACAACACTCAGAAAACAGTTCTTACCATTACCCATATTCTTTGGTAAGAGGACTGAATTTTCAGAAAGTTTACCTGGTTTGTCCAATGTCACTCAGCTATGAGATAGCAGCACAGATCTGGAGGCTCCAACCCTCCCTAAAGGTGAACTAGGGGTTAAACATTGTTGGATGAAAGTTTGCTGGAGAAAAAATGTTAATTTATGTTAAGTTTTTTTCCACAACTCCCTTTCCCCCCTTTAAGTGGATGAGGCTATTAGGCACAAGCAATTTAGCTGCTTGATTGACAGCTGTCAGACCTTTGCTCCAGGACTGTTCATGATGGCAGAGCTCCAGGCAGAGATGCCAGCCAAATTGGAACTGCCAGTGCTGGCTGCATAGTTCCCAAGTCTGGAGGGGCTGGGCATTCTATCACTTCCTCTTTTGAGGTGCTCTCTGGGGAGGTGAAAACTTCAAGCTCACTGCCACCATTTTCAAAGAGCTTGCTGTCTTCATAAGAGCCCCCTCTGTTTTAAACACCCCATGACTTGATCAAGGAGGTCGCGGTCTAGCTCGTGACTCCAGGAAGAGGCTGGGATATAACACAAAGATCTTTGCCTCCTCTCCAGCCATAGCTCCAGCCATAGGCCACTTCAGATACCCTGACACAGGTCTGGGAGACTTCACTTTGACCATGACAGCTTCAGATGACCCTTGAGTGACTGCCTCCTGTCACTCCAGGTGAGCCCTCCACCCCAGCTGCCCCACCTTGCTGTAATCATCGTCTGGCTGGCTGGGGAAGAGCACTAGCCTACACCAATGGAAGAGAGAGAGCTCCACTCCTCAAATGCTGCTGGAAGTGGTGGAGAGCGGTGGCTGGACATGGAAATGACTGTTCTACCAAACTTTCCCGTTCGTTGCCTCCTGGTTTCAGGGGCTGTACTTCTGCTCCTTTAAACTGCATGCAGGCTGGGGCAGGGCTCAGCAGGTTGCATTTTACTGTGCTATTCGAACTGTCATCATCATTATCACCATACGGGGATGAGCAGAGTGCCCACATTTTCCAAACCTAAGGCTGGAGGGAAGCTCTCTCCTCTTGAAAGTTGATCTTCATCAAGAACTTACGTAATTAGTCTGCAGATCCACCGGCAGCTCATAATCTAACCTGTGGACACATCTTGTGAAGGTCTCTCGTCATGCAGAGGTCACTAGAGTCAAGCCTGTTGAGTTGAGATCTGGCCCCATAACCAGCTATAATCACCATCTATGTTCAGGGTTTTGCTAGTACTTTGTAAATGTGAGAGTGTAATGGATCTATCTGGGGGGAATGGATTCTAACTATGTATGTGTTCCCGCCATCTCTATCAGATTCCTGAAGGAATGGGCTCCAAGAAATTAGAATTCTCCAGGAACCTCTTGCTGGGAGAGAAGATGGCTGAAGTCCTAGGGGCATTCAGAGGAGGAACTTGCCACCTAAAGAAAAAAATGGTTTCTCACATGACTTTGTAGGACAGACTTGGAACTGAGACAATGGTGGGCTGAGGACCACTCCTTGCTAAACTCTTAGTTATGAATTATTTTTGCTTTCTATTTAAACCCCACCCTTATGTCAGGGTCCCAAAGATTGGGGGCATCACTGGATCCTTTTGTCCTTCTGCCAATGGCCATATTGAATAAATCTCCATTTTCTGCTTTTCACTGTTAATGTGGCATTTTCCAATTGGCTTATTGCATATGGGTGGCTGAACCTGGCTTGTTGGGGCACTGCTTGTGAGTCCTGATTCTGGTAACAGGAAGATAGATAGTGATGGGGGCTCTGCCTCCATCTAGATGATGTTTTATTACATGAAATGAGAGTTGTCACAGGCATGTACATCGAGATCTATAGGAGTCACTGTTGTAAATTTCATCATCAAGGGAGCCCAGGTTGCTTGGGTGGGATAAGTGGGCAGTTACCCTCAAACCTCAGCAACAAAAGTGGGCCTTTCAGAGGCTAAGGGTTGGTCTCTGGGGGCTGCAGTCACTGGAACTTTCCATTTGCTCTCCCAGGAAGAATCCAGGCTCCTCTACACCCTTTTACACACCCCAAGACTATGAATTTAGCCAGTAGTTTAAAAGCCTCTGCTTAGTCACCCCTAAGCTCTGTCTTATTTACTAAGACTCCAAATGTTCAGCCCTTCCTGGCAATTAAGCTTCTAAAGACTGAACGGTCACAGAGCTGAGCCATCTCCAGATTCCCTGCCTTGCCTCCTGCAGGTTGGCAGCCTCCAGGGTGGAGTCTGGTAAGATGCCACCTCTCCCTTTGCCACCTGCACCTCATAGGCTGGCTGACCTTTCATTGCAGCTGTGCTTCAAGATGAGCATTTCCGTCAGTGCTTCCTAATAACTAATTCCGGAGATCGTGAGTTCCTGTCCTTGCTTGCACGCCCCACTTCAAGCCATCTGCACACACTACAGGGCACTTCCCCCTGGCATCCCAGTGTTCAGACCCTCCAAGTCCTCTGACATCTCACTGTTTACACCAGGCATGCCCTAAGAGAGCAACCCAGGCCTCCTGTCTCTTTAAAGAGAGGCGAGGGACCGATTGGCAGCAATACAGACTTGATCTTAATCAGTCTTCTTACTGATTTCTCATGGTCGTCCTTGTTCACATCTTTTAGTGACTGTTCTAGGCTCTCTTTTTGAGGTCCTAGTCCCACTCGTGTCTAAGAGTCATGTTTAGATTATGGACTTTATTTTCTGCCACATTCCTGGCACCCAGAGCAGTACATTGCAGGCTCTCAGTAACCGTTTGTGGAAGAATGAGCAGTTGTGTGGACAAGTCCCATGATGCTGCCACAATACATAAAGCCCCTCCTTAATCAAGTCCAAGGGTTATTACAGCCTCATTCTGGGAAGGGTTTTATTTCACCTGACCCTTCACTTTGGAAGCAGGAGTCTTATTTTCCCAAGTTATTTAGGGGAGCTTCCAGTATAGATTTGAATTGTAATGATATCCAATGAAGCTTTCGACAGGGTTTCTATAGATGATAGCAAAATTGTCTGGAACTGGACCTAATTTATGGGGTGAGACTTTTACACAGTCTACTATAAACCTGACATGATTATACATCATAAGCCACAAAC
>LOEQ01000053.1:218704-232799 GCA_001685075.1 Bramus lutescens | reverse complement strand
TTCTGGCGATTAGGCTCCTTTCCTGACTGTTGGTGTTTTGTAAGTTTTACCCTTTAAATAAATTCCCCTTTGAATCCCAACTGGTGTGAGATTGTTTATGACTTACGCCTTCAATTGCCAATCCCTCCTCACCAAGAACTGGTGAAAATCCTTAGCCTCTGTGGTTAGGGAACTGTCTCATCAGCATCTGGTTAGGATTCATCACCTGTATGACACTGGTTATCGCATCCCACCTTGTAAGCAGCTCCTGACCTACACTGGCCATCACAGGGATGTTCATTTCCTTATACTGGGAGTTTTCTCCAAGGGACTGCAAAGTCTTCTTCAATTTTGCTTGCAACTGAACACAATTCAGATTTTAAATTCAAAAGAAGGAAATGGAATGATTTGGACAAAGAGGCACAGAATATCTGAGATAGAAGAGGTGAGAAGCACCATTGAGCCCAGCAATACACAGTTTTCTGTTTTAGGCGCCGGTACCAAGTGATGCTGACCCTTTGCCAGGAGGGCCAAGATCATTTGTTGATGTTGGCCATAAGCAAGGGGTGAGGTCTTTGTGGCAAATGCCACAGATTTCTCATTGCAGAAGGCAGGGATGCCCAATGAGTCAGTGGTGGGAAGGACTCAAGGGTCAGGGATAGGAAGGACTCAAGTGGTGCGGGAGAATTGTCTGTATTCTGTCAATCATGTTTTAAATAAATGCTGATTGGCCAGGTAGGAAGTATAGGTGGGACAAGCAGACAGGAAGCAAAGGTGGGGAAAATGAGAACAGGAGTATTCTGGGAAGAAGGAAGCTCTTTTCTCAGTCCTACCCAGATCACCAAAGAAGCAGGATGTGATCTACCCCACTGAAAAAGGTACTGAGCCATGTGNAATCATGTTTTAAATAAATGCTGATTGGCCAGGTAGGAAGTATAGGTGGGACAAGCAGACAGGAAGCAAAGGTGGGGAAAATGAGAACAGGAGTATTCTGGGAAGAAGGAAGCTCTTTTCTCAGTCCTACCCAGATCACCAAAGAAGCAGGATGTGATCTACCCCACTGAAAAAGGTACTGAGCCATGTGGCTAACATAGATAAGAATAATGGGTTAATATAAGCTACAAGAGCTAATAAGAAGCCTGAGCTAATGGGCCAATCAGTTTATAACCTAATATAGACCTTTCTGCGTGATTTCTTTGGGGTTAAATGGCTGTGGGAACTTGGCAAGACGGAAACCCCAACAAACCCGGCCCTCATGCTACAGAATGGTGCCCAACGTCCGACCCACATGTTACACTCAAGGGTTAGGGGTGGGAAGGACTCAAGGGTCGGGGTGGGAAGGACTCAAGGGTCAGGGTGGGAAGGACTCAAGTTAAAAATAGCCCTGGATTTTAGGAAAATGGGAAGCTGAAAGACAGTGCCAATATCAACTGATACTTAAAACCACTTGCAAAATGACAAGGTTGGGAGCAGACTGAAAAACAAGAATGACTGGCCATAGACAAGCAACCCAGGGCAAAGAGGGTCGGGGTCCAAACAATGATGAGATGTCCAGCTGATTTCAATCCTGTGAGCAGGAATGACAGGGACACCAGGAGTGACACATATCCCTACCGCCAACAAGTGTACTGAAATTCTGGGACTCCTGCTCTTTAGGCATCTGTAAAACCCCTCCCACTTGAGCAGGAAAGATGTTGCCTTTTCATGAGGACAAATCAAATTGGTTCTGAGGACACAAAAAGCACAATTTAAAGAAAACTTATGCTTAGAGACAGTTTGGAGCATCTACTGTCCAGAGTAGGTGACCTGGACCCCTCTAGAAGACCACAGCTTCCTGGTGGTGCCCATCTCTTGATATGCCTGGAACAAGCACCATGCACAGGTTGCCATCTGCCCCAACAACGATGAGGTGCACATCTATGAGAAGAGTTGGTGCCAAGTAGGACAACGTTCACGAGCCTAAGGGCACAACAGGCACGTGACAGGCATCGACTGGACCCCTAAGAGTAACCGTGTTGTGACCTGCGGCACAGACTGCAATGCCTATGTGTGGATGCTGAAGGGCCCCATGTGGACACCCACACTGAACATCCTGCGGGTCAACCGAGCCACTTGCTGTGTGCGCTGGGCCCCCAGTGAGAACAAGTTGGCTGTGGGCAGTGGTCCTTGCATTGTCTCCATCTGTTGTTTTGAGCAGGAGGATGTCAGGTCCACCGTCCTCAACCTTGACTAGCACCCCAATAACATGCCCTGGCTGCAGGCTCCTGTGACTTCAAGTAAAGGATCTTCTCTGCCCCATCAAGAAGGTAGAGCAGCAACCAGCCGCTATACCATGGCGCTCTAAGATGCCCTTTGGGGAGCTGATGTTCGAGTCCAGCAGCATTTGTGACTGGGTGCATGGCGTCTGCTCCTTGGCAAGTGGGGGCCGTGTGACTTGGGTCAGGCCCAACAGCAGGGTGTGCCGGGTAGACACTGGCAAGAAGATGGCTGTCGCAACCCTGGCCTCTAAAACCTTGACCCTCCTGGCCATCACCTTCGTCACAGAAAGTAGTCTAGTGGTGTCATGGTGTTTCACTTGTATTTTAATAAATAAAACTTGCCTGAGGATCAGAGAGTAAACTGTCCCACTGGTCAGCCTTACAGACCAGGCAGTGGTAACACATGCGTTTAATCCCAGGATCCACACTGGTTGCCATAGAAACCAGGCGGTGCATACCTTTAATACCAGTGGTGCACATCTTTAATCCCAGCCCTAGAGAGGAATATAAAATGGGAGGAGACAACTCTCACACACAGTCTCATTCTGAGATTCCTGGAGGTGGGATCGCCATTTTCAGACTGAGGTGGAGGTAAGAGCCAGGGGCTGACTGCTTAGCTTTTCTGATCTTCAGGTTAGATCCCAATTTCTCACTCTGAGTTTTCATTAATCATATATCAGAGTGGCAGCGGGCCATAGCTGTTTACCGGGACTGTTTACCTATGATAGTGCTGCAGGGATGTTGAGCTTTGGTGGTCAGCTGAATATGCCCAAGCAGAGTTCCCATTGTGGCCTGAGAGCCTGTGAGAGCTCCCAGAACCTTGACAAGAAGGCCATCTCCAAGGGTGCTGCAGTCATGGGCATCTGCATAGACTCACTGCACGTGAACAGCACCAGTCAATTGCTGGGTGTAGGCAGGGGGAAGGGGCATGTGGGGGGGGAGCAAGTGCTTGAAGTTCTGTGCTGCAGGCATGGGTGGTGGCCTGAACGCCCAGGACGTGAAGAGCCTGGAGTCAGCCTTGAAAGACCTGAAGATCAAATGAGCTCTCAGGAATGCTGCCCTCCTTCCCCTCTGGGGAAGAAGGAAGGGACGAGGAGGCTGAGGGCTGCTTTGCTGGATGCTTCTAGGGGGCCAGTGCTGGGCTGCTCCCCAAGGAAGGAAGGAGGAAGCTGGGGAGTTTTCCTATCTAAGGAGCCTGTGCTTTTTAAAGATATGTTTTCACTTACTGCTTGGAAAAAAAAAAGCTCCCCCCTCAAAAACCAGGAAATTTGTTATTTAAAGAACAGGAAAGAGCACCATGGTAACATAAATACACAATTATGTATATACTGTGGATAGTTATGGAATAAGTGATTAATAAGTCTATTAATCAAACAATCCAAACAGTATAAAAAAAGTCACACAACTTGTAAATTTCCCAGACCTCTGGATTTTGATGGCAAAAGTAAAACATAAAATTTCTATTGTTAAGATTTCAAATCTAAACTTTCTAATTTTCAGGGCTATTTAGGTCAGTGAAGGCTTTGTGCCTGGTGGACTGTTGTGCTTTCCTTTAATGTCACAGTTGTTGTGACCAGAAGGGTTTAGAACAACATGGGTAGGCTTGTTATGAGGCAAGAAAAGTACAATAATATAAACACAGGACATCCAAGGCTAGACCACACCAGTGTTTCATGGAAAAGCCTCATCTCTTCTTCCCCAGAGGAAGGACAGTGAATGCTTTCCCCTATATATGGGTAAGGCCTTCTCTAGGAACACCTATTAAGCATCAAATTATTAACAACACTTGTGCTCAAGAGCTGTAACAAGGGATAATTTTTTTGTTAGTTTTATTCCATCATTTATTTTTGTTTATTGTGGCAATATTAGCAAAGAGATACATAAACATAAAGGAAATGACATTTGCAATTCTGCGTTGGATAGATAACATTGTGTTTTCTTTTCAGACATTTTATTATGCAGACAGACATGTCAGCACATTTTAAAAATAACACTGGGAACATACTCTATTGGTGGAGAATGTTTATGAGCACGGTCTTGCATGGGCCAGCACCATCCTGCGCCATCGGAGCTGTCTTCTTTCTCTTCTGGCAGACCAGAACGCTGTATGATCCAACCGAGTGAGTTCCTTTGCCAAATCTGTAAAAAGGAGTTGGAGGGAGAAACAAGGTGATTTGTAACCGGCCTAGCTCCTGCAGAGGCCGACCCTTGGCTGCCACATGAAGGGCGCTGTGCTTTTGTTCTAGAACGAGGGAAGGGCAGAATGGCTCACTGAACCCCTGGCCTTGCCAAATGGTATGTGGAAAGGCAAATGCCTTGTAGTCCTACCTGAGGCATTTGAGCCTGGAGCATTTCCCCATCCTCACAGCATCTCTGGGGGAAGGAGGGTTGACAGGAGCCAGGCTACACCCGATGCCCAGAGCAGGGATGGAGAGCTGGAAACGGGGGTCCCAAGGCTGTCTGATCCCACTGTAGCAGGAGAGACGCTAAAGAAAGCAGGACTGGCTTTCTCCCGCGGGCCCCTTATGTCCCTGGGTAGCTGCAGAAAGAGGAGAGTAGGGTGTCCAGCTGGCGTCCGGAGCCACTCAGAGGCATCAGAGGCAATCACTCTGGTGGCTCCCATAACAGTCTCACAAGCCTGGTGGCTTGAAGCAACACAAACTCATAGAGAGAGAGAGAGAGAGAGAGAGTCTCTCTCTCTCACCTCTCCGCCTTGCTACCTCTTCCTCCCTCCCTTCTTATCAGGACAACAGTCATACCTGTATTGGAATCCACTTCATGACCATCTAAACTTGGTCATACATATAAAGCTTCTGTCTTCTGAGGAAACAAAGCCATTTTCACGGGTACCAAAGGTTAAAATGGCTGCATTGGCGGCACAATCAACTATAACAGGACCAGTAAGGGGTAACTAAACATGACAGACTGAACATGCTTCACATGGCTCCTTGGGTTTGGTTTGGATTTTAGGCAAGATCTCACTCTGCATTCTACACTCACCTGGTTTAGTGCTAGGATTTCAGGTGTGCACTACCATCCCCAGCTAAGGAAGGAAATCTGTGGGAGCTGCAGGTGGTGGTGGTTATGGTTGTGGTTAAGGGGCTGCGGCAGCTACAGCTTTGTAAAAGCAACTTCCCTGGGCTTCAATTTTCCAATGTGATAACTGAGTTAAAACAGAGACTTTCAAAGCATTGACCTTGACACTCTTGCTGGGTGAGAGTCATTCTGATGACTTTAGCTGACCTCAGAAAACAATTATTTCCTATGGCATCTGTGGTGGATCAGATTCCCTGCTCCTCACACCTCCCTATCTCCCCTCTCTCCCCTTTCTCCCATTGTGAACTCTCCTTATACACAATTAAAGGTTACTGGCCAGTAATCCACAAAAATCTGATATTCATAAACTAAAATTAGTGTTCCCCAAGTTTGTTATTCTACACAATGCTCTACACAGGATGGGTGTTCTGCCATAGAGCTGGCGCATCAGCCGCCGTTTTGAGCTGCTGTGGTCTTGGTTGCTGTTAGTCATGTTTTTTATTTATAAAGTATTATTGGTTCTGTGTCCTCATTATCCATTTAGCTTGACGAGTGTTGCCGGTTTGTCAGAGTATTTACTTCAAGACAAAAATTGACCTAGAAAAGTGTTCAATATTTAAGCACTACATGTAATTGACTAGCAGTAGAAAGTTTGACCTCTTGTGTGCCCCCATGACTAAAAGAGATGTGTACACAAACTCCTTGTGGCTTGTTTATAGGGGGTAGCTATGCAGTTTGCCCAGATGGAAGGGTTTGCCAACACGTGGAGCCTTCAGAGCTAAAACTGGGAAAATCCTGGGCAAATTGCCACACTTGGTAACCCTATTTTATAAGGATGCTTTCTTGATGCTCACATCTGTGGAGATGAGCTATTTTAATATAAAACCAAATCTAGCATAATAAAGCAGTAGAGTTGTTTCTGAGACCAGAGCAGGTTCTCTAACACAGACAGGGAGTGAGTTCAACAAGCTTAAAGCGACACCTTTGTTTTGTTCCTTTGCAATTCTCACAAACTGGTTCACTGACAGACTCTAGTGTGTGCATGTGTGCGTGTGTGTGCGTGTGCATGTGTGTGTGTGTGTGTGTGTGTGTGTGTGTGTAGGGTGCTGGCGTTCTTTGACCCCCTCCGCGTAGGTATAGTTGAAAGCGTCAGGCATGGCTGTGCAAGACAGGCAGATCCTAGGAGCTTTAACTACCAGCTTTGCCAGAAAAGTGAGCATCGAACTTAGTGAGACAGCTTGTCTCAAGGCCATAAGGTGGAGATTGGTAGAGAAGGGTATCTCTATCTGGATCCAGCCCCCACAAGTGTGTGAATGGACACACACACACACACACACCCTGCTATTAAATCCATGTTGGTGTAGCTCACTGCTCTAAGTAGAGGGGCGTGTAAGAATAGGCCTCACAAAGCGCCTGGGATGGTCCTTACAGACAGCAGGCTGAAGGGCAGGTGCCTCTCCCTACCTAAGTATGTTCAAGGGTGGTATCACTAAGGAGCAACTTACCTGGCTCCACAGGCACCAAGGGATGGAGGGCAGCTGTGCAACTGATGCACACGCGCAGTGGCAGAGTGTCAGCACTTGAACTGGGAGTCTTCCTTCTGCATGAGCTTGGTCTTCAGAGCAATGCATGGAGTATGGTCAGCCTTGCTCTGTAGGCTTGGAACTCAGCTGGAATCCAGGCCCAGCTGCTGTGAACTCACTCACCTCAAGCTCCGGCCTCTCTACCGCTGCTGTGGTCCCATGGAGCCCAGGATTGCATTCACCCAAGCAGAAAGGTCATTTGAAACTGAGAAAGAGACAGGAGCCTTAAATAGCCCAAACAAACAAGAGGTTGACAATTTAAAATAAAACCAACACGAGTTCAGTTTGGAATAGAAATCCCTGACAGACCCATGCTTAGAATCCATGGCCCCCAATTTCTCCAAGTTCCAGGCCATACCAAGCCTACTGTCCAGGCTGCACTTCAGGCAGAGGGTCCTTGACACTATGACAAGCAGCAGAGCCACCGGTGGAAGGTGGCTTTTCCCCACCTCCTCCTCCTAACTCACGATACCTATTCTAATGCAACAACGTTTCTGCTCTCTTGGAGTTATCCTGAACTGTGGATAGATGATCTCCAGCGGCCTGAGTCCTACTCAGCCAAAAGTGAGAACTCTTTCTGTCCCCAGGCAGGGGACAGACACAGCATTCCAGACATTGTTACCATCGGGACTACCATTTATTTTAACTGCTAATCCCACTTATGTGAAATTAATTTACTCTGCTATCACAAATCACTGAGTCTTCTGCCCCAATGGACTTTTATAATTCACACCCAGCTGCTCCATTATTGCTCCCGTTCCCTGTGCCAAAGGGCAGAGGCCAAAGCTGAGTCTCAGGGTGACTCACCTTAGGAGGCTGCCCTGTGCCGCAGAGGGCTTTTCTCATTATGGACCATAAAAACAATGTTGTTTTCTTCGCTCCTAAAACCCAGCTGCCCTGCAAGCCCTCCCATTCCAAGGAAATCTTTGTCCTCTTTTTCAGCTTATTCCCAACTCCAAATATGGGCTGCCCCAGTTTCTACAGAGCACAGATGGCTCTCTGGCTTCCCTAGTAGAAACTGTTTCTGTCTGCCCTGGTCCTGGATGAAGTGCAGATGGCCACAAGATACCAACGTGGATTCTTACTCTAGAGGTCTGGGTGACCCTTACAAGAATCACTTCATAAGGTATTGAGCACTGTGCACCTAGCCAAGCAGACAGTGGGGGTGACAGGCAGATGACAGTTCTAACCTCCTGGTGACAGGTTCCCGTTCCTAACCCACTTCTGACTCCGGGTAACTCATGGAGGTCTCTGGGGAAGAGCTGGAGGTGGCAGGATAGGGGATGCTGGGCCTTTGCCAACAGTGTGAATGGGATCACTTAGACCAGCCAAGGACTGGCTGTCCTCCAACATGTGGCGACCTGCGTCCTGCCCTGTTGATTGCTGAATGANAATCTTTCTCAGGCTCTCAGGAGCTTGGATTTCCTGCCTGGCCATGTCCCATCATCTCTCTTCATAACCCCTCTTCTGTGCTATGAATGCTCTGCCCGATGCCAACGTCCAGCTTTTGCCACATGATCCCAGCAAAACTTGAATGCCATCCTTGCTCTTTACACTCAGCACTAGTCTACCCCGCCCTCTACTATAAGAAAGGTTTCAGCCAGATGTGGTGGTGCACTTGGGAGGCAGAGGCAAGCAGCTCCCTGAGCTCAAAGCCAGACAGAGCTACATAGAGAGACAGCTGGGCAGTGGTGGTGCACGCCTTTAATCCCAGTACTTAGGAGGCAGAGGCAGGCAGATCTGAGTTCGAGGACAGCTTGGTCTGAGTGAGTTCCAGGATGGTCAGGACTGTTACATAGAGAAATCCTGTCTCGAAAAACCAAAAAAGAAAAGAAAAGAGACACACTGTCTTGGGGTGGGGGTTGGGGGGAAGAGAAGGAAAAGAAGTGCTTCCTGGCCTGTGAGTTCATGGTAGTCAACCCATCCCCCTCCCATGAGTGCCTAGCTGGTTCATTTCACAATGGAGCCATCTGGGATCTTTACATGTGGGCTCTCTGTTGTCCCTACTGGACTGTGACCGTGCTGAGACTCTGAATCACTGCTCCACATTTGTGGACCACCTTGCACAGAAAGTAGTCAGCCCTTACGGGATATGGTGACCAGTTGGCTCTAGTTGGGATGAGCATATCTCTTTGCTTAGAACATGACTTCCAATTCCAGAAAAAACCTCAGTTTGTCTCACCTGGGTCAACAGTCAGCCATGCTCAGCTGCACAAAGTTGGCTTACTGTTAAGGGACCTTGGCTTATTGTGGACCCAAGCGAAGTCATGCACGGTTTGTCACATGATCAGTGACAAGAGCAACAGCTACCATTATTAGCTTGTGATTCTGTGGTGGGTTGGTGCCTCTGTAGCAGTGAGTCCCCTGAAAGCAAATGAATGGGGATACTAGTTTTAGGGATGGCATCCAGAAAGAATGCTCATTGAGTTTTGGAAATCCAACAAGGTCTGATATCTCTGCTGGAGACCTCAGAGGCTAGTCGCCAACCCATTTCTCCTGGCCTCTCCCAGCCTGCAGGCAGACTTTCTCTAGGAGCTGCAGAGCCTTGCCCCAGGGTGGGTGTAGAGCGCTTGTGCAGGACAGGGAAAACCAGAGCTCGCTCCTGACCTTGAAGGTAGTTTGCAGCCCCTGAGGAAGGTAGTTCCAATTACAGCCACAGAATTGGAGGAGCCCTTCCAAGGCACATTGATTTATTGGACCAGAAATATAGTACAGCAGTCGCTAGGACTTCTGCCTCTGGCAAGCTGCCCAACCTGCTTCCTTCTTTCCTGTCCTGTTGTATTGATCTGCATGAGTCACTGTGGTTTATTGTAGAGGTATGCATGAGTGCGTGCATGTGTGTGTGCATGTATATGTGTTTATGTGTGTGCACGTGCGTGCGTGTGTGTGTGTGTGTGTGTGTGTGTATGTGGTCGAGGTCCCAGTGTAGAGGCTGTTAAGTTGGTACCTCTCCCATGGAGACAGGCCCTGTGCCTTCAGTGGAGGGGATTCATTTCTTTTCTGTTTCAAATGATGGCTTTCATTTCATTTTTTTCCTCCAGGTGGGCCCAGAATGTTCCCATATGCTTCTCCCTCAGTCTGGTCCATTTATGAGCACAGTAACTTGTCATCTTGTAAAGAATGAAGAAACTTTCTTTGTTGTGTGCCTGTGTGGGGCAAAAGGTCATCATCTCCATTAGGTACAGAGGAGCAGAGAGTTGTCTGAGCAAGACTTGCAGAAGCCCAGGGGCAGTGGATTCTCCAGTGGTCTCAGTGGTGGCCTATTCCAGGCTTCACCCTCCTGGGGGGCAGGTGGCCAGCCACCAAGAGGGTCCAGATCATAGAGTAATTGTGGAATCTAGAGGCACAATCAGTTCCTACTCTGAGACCTACTTTGCTCCTTTCACATTCATGACTGTGGGTCTTCTCCCTGGTGGTAGCTCCTTGTCTCGATAGCAGGTTACTGCCTCCTTAGTGGTGTTAGACAACACACATCTGTTCTCACACAGTCTCAACTGTTTAAGGATTGGGCCGAGATCAGCCGGGCTCTCTGTGTAGAGCATCTAGGCCTGAATCCTAGGCACTGGTGGACTGCGCTCCCGTCAGCAGGGTGCTTGGGATGTCCATGGCGTCAGGCCATCTGAGGTGCACGATTCAGCCCTTCTGTCACCTGGAGGCTGGCAGGAGCTATTTGTCACTTGGAGTTTTGCAGTGTAGCCCCTTTCTTCCTCAGAGAGAGCCAGAGATCCACAGAGAGTTCTGGAAGATGTGTGCTGTCACTTTATGTGACCCAATTGCCCATGTCCATATACGCTTGTATCCTGTTGCTTAGAAGCAATTCACAGGCTGCATTTATTCTCAAAGGGAGGGGATAACATGAGACAAGCTCTAAGCAGAGATCATGGGTAGGGACCCTGAGGGCCTGCCTATCATGTGTGGCTGTTCCCTTGTCCTCTTTCATCCTTCTTTCTGCATCTAGACTTCAACCTATGACTTTGCTGGGAAATGAGAGCTTTGAAACCAGGAAGCTAATAAGTGATGGCACTTACATTTCAGGTACCAAATGGTTTTAAACATTTTTTATGCTAGTATAATATGTACATAGAAGCTACAGCATCCTAAGTGTGCAGCGAATTAGCCTTTAGGAAGCAGAACACATCTTTGTTACTGTAATGCATATCAAACTACAGCTATAACCTGCATCCTGAGGGTTTCCACCGATGCCCAAGGCCCTAAAACCAAAGAAGATGAAATCCTAAATAAGACAGCTTTCTCTAACCTGATTTTACTCATTCCACAAATGGGATCCCGTGGCATGAAGTATTTGTGTCTGGCTTCTGAGACTCACCATAGTACTGCTAGGTGTGGATCTAGAGTGCTCATTCTACTGTGTTCACAATGTATTTCAGCACATGCATGATACAGCTCACCATTCTGTAGTTGATGGCTGTCTGTCAGGATGGCTTAGTTTCCTATAAACAGTGCTGCACATTAGTACAGGTTGAGTACCGTAATCAGAAAATCTAATATCACAAATGCTTGGGATAAAACCCCACAATCTGAAGGGCTGGCGGTGCTCACAAAGGTTCAGGGTTTCCATATTTCACCAGACAAATCTCACCCACAACAGTCTATGCCAGTGTTCTTAAATCCAGAAAACTGAAATCTGAGCTTTCCGTATTCCACCAGGGGATGCTCACCCATGACAATCTATGCCAATGTTCCTAAATCCAGAAAACTGAAATCTGAAAACACTTTGTTCTGGTGTATGTCTCACAAGGGGTACCTGCCTGTGTGTCTGGTGTTCACATGAGCACACGAACACATTTCTATTGGTTTTCTACCTAGAAATAAACCCGCTGGGTCAGAGGGCTGTATGCACATATTCTGGAAAGCTACATGAGCTATGAGCCTTGCAGCTCCTTGGTGAGGAAAGTATCATTTTCCTATTTATATACAATAACATTTGAGCCACCTACATTTCTCTGCCAGTTCTGAACAATCAAAGACAATCTTCTTTTATTATTTCATCTGAAGAATTGTTTTGGAAGATCCCTGCATCCTGAGCAAATGCCCTTTGCTCAATATCTTTTAATTTATCTTCTAATTCTCTTGTTTTGGGAAGCCTATCTAGACAGCTGTAAAACTGTTGATCTGACTTGCATTACAGAACTGACAAAATTCAAACAAAATCAGGGAAGATCTACAATGCTAGTTTTCTACAACAGTGTCTTTAAACTTTCCAGATAAATCTGATCATTAGGTCTGAACCACAGTTAGTCAACTTTTGGTGAGGTTAAACTGTTTTTCAGGCTTGCTAACCTGTGTCCCCAACCCCCTTTCTCTCTTTTCTCTCTAAATTTCCCATCCTCCCCCAGTCCTGTTCAAATGCTTTTCCATGCTACAAGGCCCACTACTGCCCCTCTCCCCCAGGATAGCCAGATCTCTTCCGGAGCAATAAACCTCACAGGGTGCTGTACCTCTGCTCACTGTCACTGCCGCTGTGTTACATAATGACTTCACCAGGTGAATTTCCAGTGAGCTTGAGGTTCTTAAAGATCTGTGCCTGGGAGGAAGTTTCCCTCCTGCTTGGGGACCCAGACAGCTGTAAATCAGGTAAGGGGAGCGCCCTGACTTGTTTATCCGGGTAAGAATTTTATGTGCTGAAGTCAGCAAGAGACCTATTTGCTTGATTCATAGCCAATCTGCAGAGCCATCATTTTGAGTAGGGCCAACTCACCCTTCTCAGTGGATTGACATGAGCTGGGGGGGGGGCCTTGGAGAAGTGGGGACACTCTACAGCACCAAAGCCTGATCTTTTCCATCCATCTGGACCAAAAATTGCATCTTTCAATGCTGTGAGGCATCCGGTGGGGAATCTCCAAACAGCGGGAAGTTCTTCCTCACAAAGTTAAAACAGCCCCCCACCCACTCCAGTTCCTTCTCTGTCAGCTGGAATGGCCAGCAGCTGTGCCTGTGAGGCAGGCTTTGGTAGGGAGGCTCCCCATAGTGCCAAAGAGCAGCTGGCTGGCCTTGGGCTGGTGTCAATTAGCAACCAAGGTCAAGGCTGGATTGAACGTTGAATAATAAATTACGGTTCATCCTCACCTGGAAATATTAGACAGCTATTAATAATGTTTCCAAAAAAAAACTCTTACATCAAGCACTCAACAGTTTTTGAAGTAAGTTCAAAGAACAACAGATATAAATCACATAAAGAATATTATACCATATTCTGATCATGTGAAAGACTTATTAGAAATATGAAATGGCAACCATGATTTGCAGAAAGAGGGTAGGTGTGAGGGCCTCAGGAGCCTTCTGTCTGTGCTACAGTGGGGACAGCTTGGGATGGTAGCCTTTAGCCCAACCTGGAGAGGCTGCCAGCACAGTTGTGTTTGTTATTAGTGGAACTGACCTGTTTTTTTTTTTCCTGATAGTGGCAGCCCAACTCACTGCCGAATGACACCTGTTTATGTTGAAATACTTCGTGACAGACAGGGCAGATTTAGCGTCGGGAAAGCAGTAGGTAGAGCGCTCTGGTATGAGGAAGGGGTTACCACACGGTTTCCCATGAACTCACTTTGTTGTCTGCCGACCAGAGGTTTTGATGACTTGAGAGGCAAAGCTTTGCTCAGGTCCATCATGTGGGTGACCTTGTCACTGGGGCTGTGAATTTGTTCTTATAGTGACAAGAATATGACAGTCATTGACTGGGCCTTGGCAGACCAGCCCTCCAATCAGTTTGGGGGAATCTCGTTGACAAGGGGACAGTTGGACCAAGTTCTTCCATTTCTTAAATGGATTGTGTCCAACTGGTACACCAAGTTCCTCCCACCTGTATTCATACAGAAAAGCAATACAAACAGTCTCTGTACAAAACATTGTTTTCAATAAGACACACTCAGTCCAGGCCTGGGGCACAGGTGAAACTGTGCTCAATGTGACTTGGGCCCCAATTCAGAGATGATGGAGCTTTGTTAACAGTTGCCTCCCGTGGCATCCTTCTGAGCAGCATCTTGGGCAGGCAGCCTGATAGGTGGCTCAACAGTGCAGGGAAAACTTTTCTCCTGGGGTCAGAGCTGGTCCAGCATCACAGGCCCTTGAGGTCCCTAAAGACCGTGTGGGCTGCATTCCGTCCAGCTGCTCCCATGACGCCTCCTCCTGGAACCAAAGCCCCTTTCAGAAACCCATCAGAAAGGGACAGGGCGGGGCTCAGAGAACAGCCACAACTAGAACAACCACCACACTGTCTGGGCT
>LOEQ01000053.1:188741-207952 GCA_001685075.1 Bramus lutescens | reverse complement strand
ATCAAAGCATCTGTTGCCAGTGTAGCCTTTAGAGGCTCAGACTCAAACCAGAGGTCCAACACCTGGAGAGCAAAGCCACAGAAAGGCTCAAGGGCCTGGGTGGCAGGAGAGGTCCCTGGGCCATCATCTGGCCACACTCACCTTGGAAATGGGGGCTGTGAGGACCTGGTAGTACTGGGGGAGCTGGGCTCCCAGGGTGCGCCCTGAAAGAGAAGTATAAAGATCAAGTGAGACAGGCCTTGAGGAGACTGTTCCCATTGCCAGGAAAGAATGAACAGGGAGAGGCAGAGACTTGGAGACAGCGTGACATTCAAGGGCAGTGTATGCTTTTCACCCCGTACAAGGCTTTGGGCCCCTTTTAACTATCTTCAGCTCTGAGCCTATTTCTCTGTGAGATGGGAGACATGTTTCATACGCTACTGTAAGGGTTAAATAGGAAAGACCTGTAATTTCATGGGCACCACTTATGTTTTAGCAGCAGGACAAAATTCTGGTCATTGTGGCCCCTTTGAATACCTTAGCCGCTGGCAAAAGTAGTTGCTTAATAAACAGTTATCATAAGAATGGTTATTGCATGAAGCTCCTAGGACTGGCAATCTGAAAAGGAGCCTAGTTTTGGTGTCAATGACAAAGTCCACTCGCTCCCTCCATATCCAGACTCTTTGCTGTATAAAGTCAGTGATAACCACCCAACATGGCTGGCTGATTACTCTGTACTCAGGGCTTACCCGTGGGCTCACCAGCCAATGGAAAATTTACAAATGTTTCACAAATGGAGATCTGCCCCCTGTGCATCTCCATCAGGGAAGGAAGTACATGCCCAGCGTAGCGTGCTGGGTCCGCACACAGGATGAGAGACACCGAGAGCACAGCTGGCACCACTGGCTGCCCTCAGCCACAGATGTGCACATGAGAACAGACCAGCCCAAATGAGCCTGCTGGGATCAGCTGAACTACAAAGACCTTTGAGAAATAAATGCTGACTTTTAGAAGCCAAAGGAGTTTTGTGGAGTTTCTTTTTCTTGTGACCATAGCTAAGTGATTCCTTATTTTCCTAGGATATGGGGATTTGTCTGTGTGCCCAAAGGGTGGCAAAGAAGAACAGCAAGACTCCTTGATCAAGCTTCTATCGCAGACCCACGGCAGACCTCCCTAATTGGACGCAGACCTTTCATTATGTTTGGTCTAAATTTAGAATTCTTTCTCATTTGGAGGCAACCCTTCAAATTCTCTTGGCTCTTACATCATGTTCTAGCTGCGGCTGTGGCAATGAACTTCCTGCTTTGATCTGCATCACACATGGGAATTCCTACAGCATTAAGCGAAGACCTCTGTGAGATGCAGCCTTTCCTTTCTTCTCGGGCTCGTCAGTCAGTTCATCCACAGATGCATGGCTCCTCTGGTACTATGTCAGTTCATCTGCGGATGCATGGCCCAGAGGTCATTGTCTCAAGAGGGAACCCCTGACTGCTGAGGGACAGACAAGGCCCCTCCCTTCTCTTGGAAATGGTCAAGGACTGACAGAACTCCTACAAAGTACATTTCTCAGAGTCTCAGAGGGGCCAGTGTCTTATGGCCCATCACACATGGCCAGTGCCAACGTGCACCCTGGTACTGGTGTTCTCATTGAGAGGTTTGAATAAGATATTTCCCCCTCTAGGTTCATGTATTTGAACACTTGTTCCCAGTTGTTGGCACTGTTGGGGAGGTTATGGGACCTTTATGAGGTGGAGCCTTACTGAGGAAGTACATCATTAGGAGCCAGGCTTAGGAATTTATAGTCCCTCCCTCCTTTCAGGTCTCACTCTTTCTTTGGTTCTGCATATGGACAGGATGTGATCCGCCAGCTTCCTGCTCCAGCCACCCGCTGCAATGCTGTCTTTGCCATTATAGACTCTAACACTCTGAAACCTTAAGCTAAAATAAACGCTTCCTTCCTAAGTCACTTGGTCATGGCATTTCATCAGAGCAACACAAAGTAACTGTGTACCAGAGAATTTCTTCCTTCATATTCTCCTCTTTTGGTGCCTCGGGGTCAATCTTCTAAGTGAACACAACCCTTTGTCTTGGGCCCTGTTTTTAGGGTAGGGGAATTTGAAATTTTTGGGGGGAGTCTNTGACAGCCTCTGTGGTCCGTGGTCTATTAGCTGACTACACCTGTGTCCAGCCACTCAAAACTCAGGCTGCCAAGCTTTGCTCTACAGAAAAAAAGCCCAAGGTCAGGCTACAAAATCTCACCAATTTCTGAGCCTGCCCCAAGGACAGGCCACAAAATCCCACCAATTCCAGGAACTCCACCCACCAAGAAACCCTATATAAAGCCTGCCTCCCCATAGTTCTTTGCTGCTTCTCGCCTGAGCAGAGACAGCCACCTTCTTGTGTCTCTCCCAATAAATTTCTTATATGAGGTTTGTTGTGTGGTGTGACCTTGTGGTATTCCTTGGCTCCTGATGGCCAGAATACCTTTCTCCTCGGAGCTGTAACACTTACACTGGTGGCTGTTCCGGAGCTTCAAGCTTCTAGGCCTTCAGAAAGTGGGCTTGTTCCCGTGAAGGTCACTCTCCACACCCTGATTCCTGTATTTCAGACTTACCTGCCTTCAGCAGGGGCCTCAGGGTGGAGAGTGCCCTGAGTCTCTGTAGCAGGGAGCCATGCTGGAAGGCTGCTGTGTCCACTGGGATCGCATCCAGCAAGGGGTCAATGGCCAGCACCAAGCGTTTCATGAACTCCTCGTACCTGGGAAAGGCCTGCAACAGAGCCTCAGGTAAGCGGTCCAGAATCCAGAATCCCACAGGATACTGTCCCATGCCTGGTCCTTTGGGCCACACTTTCATATGACTACCATACCCCACAGTGCAGCCCCGATGGCTCCACGGGCCACATCCCTAGCTGTGGCTCAGCTCGGCTCAGCTTGGCTCTGCTCAGCTCTTTCACTTCCAGGTGTATATGCCATATGCAAAGGGCAGAACATCCTGTGCATTAGAACAGCCACCAGGGCCAAGGGCCAGTGAGGTCCAACATCCGCCACCTAAACTGACAAGTGTCTGAGGGTGCGGGTACAGGCCCTGTGATAACACCATTTAGAAGCTCCAAATCCTTTGTGACAGATGGAAGGCAGATGTTCCCCCAGCATGCTGACCCCTTCTTTCTTCTCTCAGTCTGACACGTGGCTTCATCCCACACAGCCACAGAAGCATGTATCCTTTCACTCAGTAGCCCCCAGCAGAGCTGTTCACAGCCATGTCCCAGACTCTGCCCTCCTCGCCTGGGCTGGTAACAGGAACGGGCATGGAAGTTGCCACCACCAGAATGGATTCTTAGCCCAGGGCTTGGATTTTGAGCTCAGCTAGACATATGGATAAATCCAGGAAATTGTGGTATTACATAAAGTTCTGTAGTAAAGAACTTCTTAAAAATTGTAATTAAACAGTAAGGTTTTCCCTAGGCAAGGCTCGCAAAACGGCCACTTTGAAGCACAAAACCATAAGGTGAGGTCTTCAGGTTCCTTGGGAAGTGTCCCAGGTCTCCCACCATGTGGTCACTAGTAGGGAGGCACACAGGCAGTGGGCCCTGGCCTTGCGCTGATGTCCACAGGTGTGTCTGATACCGGCAGGATTTGGGCAAGGGTAGAGATGGGTCCTCAGCCCTCTGCATCGGATGTTCCTGGTGATGGGAGGGCAGTTCCGCTGTCAGCCAGGTGCTATGATCTCCATCGGAAACGTCCCTCCTAGGCTCAGGTGTGGGGATGAGGTGGCACTGCTGGGGCGAGGACTTGGGGCTGTTGTGCAGGATGTGGGGCTTACAGGCGAGCTCTGAGGGATACAGGCTGGCTCAGCTTCCACTCAGCTCTCCCTGACAGCCAACAAGAAACAACCAGGACCTCCCACTCCTGCCGCCACGGCTGTGAGCAGCTCCCGCCATCACAAACCGTTCCCTCTCAAACAAGCCAAATAAATCCTTCCTCCTTGAATCTGCTTCTGGTCCGTATTCCGTCACAGCCTCAAGAGCAGCAGCTAACACAGCCAGGCTTAGGATGCTCTGGGAAAAGGGCAAGGGCTGCGTGCCTGTGACTGACTGGGCTTCGTCCAGTGCTCGGTTAGCACACCAGAAGGCAAGCGCATTGATGGCACGAATCTAGGTTTCCTTCATAAAACATGCTTCCCCTGAGATAGGATGTGATGCCACATCTGCAGCTGGCACCCAGGCTGTTATGAGAATGGTCATTCTAGAACATTTCCTCAACTGCAGAACCCTCCATACCAGGCCCATTGCGTCACCCGCTGACTCATCTGGACAAACTCAACAGACGTGTCCCCGAGCTGGGTCTGCAGGAAGTGGCTCGCATTCTCCATCTGGTGTGTGTTGGGAGGCAGATCTGCACACCACCGCAGACACTTCCCTGCTTTGGCTGTCATGGATTGATGTCAAAGTGAAAGAACACTTTCTTGTCCTAAGTTCTTCTTGTGGGCTTTCGGATGGGCAACACGTGGGGTTCTGAGTGAAAGCAGAGGGATGAGACATTCTTGGGGTTCCTTTGTGACACTCAGCATGCAGAGACCCCCTGCTCAGCAGCTCCAGATGAATACACGCCGGCTCTGAGTCCCAGTGTCGACTGGTCTCAACCATTGTCCACCACTCTGTTCAGCCCCCACAGCCTTGACATCCATTTCCTCCCAAAAGCCTGCTCTGGGTTGCTGAGGGGGGATGTAGTTCCCGCTCACCTTCCCTACCTGGGCATCCTTCTGTGAGAACTGAGAGATTTGCTTCTGGTTTCCAGCCATGTCTGTGCCCAGCAGCAGGGACCTAGGTGCCTTGCTCAGTGTACCCTCTTCCAGCATGGGGGTGAAGGAATAGGGATTTCGGAAGTGAAGCTTTAGCCCATGCTTCTGCAGAACACAAAAAGCGCAGACATTATAGGGATCCATGTTTCCGCTCCTGCCCTTCCTCCAGTCCCATTTGTGTGATCAGTTAGGGATGTTTGTGATTGATCCCAAGTTGTACAGACCTGGTTCCTATATTTTTTAAAAGACATTATAAGTAACTCTTTTGCCCAGACACCAACTGATAGACCAATGAAGCCATGGCATGTGACCCTCCACCTGCACTCCATACTGTAACACGTCATACCACCCCACCCATGCACACTGTACTTACTCCATCAGAAAGGACACTTGGATGTAAAGTCACTACTACACTTCAGCTCTAGAGATGCTGTCACCCTCTCCACACACATAACAATGGAAGTTCAGAGGAGGTAAATAATTTGTCCCATGCCACTTTAGAAGGCAGATCTGTATCTTAAAACCACATAGCTACGATTCCCAGGAACTGGGACCCTCATCTATAACGGTCTCCCCTCACTTCAGAAATAAATAAGTAAACTTTAAAACTAAACAATAAAGCAACAGTTGCATGAAAATCCATATGTACAAGGTGGATAAATTATTCACATAATTTAAAAATTTTACATGGCAGTCTAATTTGCTACAAGGTCACTTTAAGTGGAAGTTCCCTTGCTGCATTTAAATCCAGACTTGATTTACAGATGTTTCACCAGCACAGAGCTTTCTAAGAGTACATCTACTTCTCCAAAGGAGCCCTGCAGCTACAGACTGCACTAACAACAGGACTGACTGTGGCCGAGCAGGCCAACTACAGACACCGTGTGTCACCATCAGCTGGGCTGACTGTGGCCACCTTCTGGGCACTTCTTTGTCCTGACCCGTGCCTAGTCCCTCAGTTTATGGCTCTACTCAGATACTGCCTATCAACAAGTCCCACCCTGGCCCCGACCACACTGGCAGGCTCTCTGTCCCCTTAACCTGGTTTTGCCCCAAATACTGGCCACCACGTGGTTAATTACATATGCATTGGTCTCCATCTCTCTGAGCAGAACACAAATACTTTGCAGGGGGGGGACACTGACTGTTTTGCCACTGTTGTGCCCCTCATATAGCTTGGCACACTCACTAATTGTTCTAGTGCCAGGATGTTGCTGACAAGATAGTGCCTCCGAGGATAAAAGCAAGAAAGCAAAAGAATGCCATATCAGCATCCCAGGAGATGTTCAAACCAGAGACTTTCAAGAGGACACCATCACCCAGGCATTGGGATTCTACAGAGCAGAATCCAATGTGGGTAGGGGCAACTTTGAGCTTTTTTTAAGCATTAAAGTTGAGAAATCTTTATTACAGGTTGGAGCAACTTCTACCTTGAGCCCTCTTTTAAAAATTTAATTTTGCGTATACCAGTATTGTGTGTGTGTTTGTGTGTGTGCGCGCGCGCAAGCATCGCACCTTGTGTGCCGGGGCCTTGGAGGTCAGAAGAGGGCAGTAAGTGTTCTGAAACTGGAGTTACTGTCTGTGGTGAACAGTCATGTGCTGGGGGTTGAAGCCAGGACCTCCCTAGGAGCAGGAAGTGCTCTGAGGAGCTGAGCTAGCGCTCCAACCCCTGCCTTGGTTCCTCTCAACTTGATGGACTGTTTAACCGTGAGGAACCCTCAGCTCCTCCCTTTCCCTCGCCACTGACAACTCTTATATTGCTAAATCTCCTCAGCTGTCTGCAGAAGCTGTCCACTCCTCTCCAGCCCTGTGCCCTCATCACAGAGTGCCATCTTGTGGTCCACAGAGCAGCTGCCTCCAGTACCTACAGGCCTCCATGCCATCTCCATGTGGCCAGGGGACTAATTCTCTATGATCTATAAATTCCACACTCTGCTTCCTAACTAAACACCTCTTCTGCCTGGAAGAAACACAGTCCTGGCATGAGCTGCCCATCCCCTGTGTAGCTGGGCTGCTCCAGCCACAGGGCCTATTATCTGCTCAGATCAGAAGTCCACGTGACTAGTGACGCCTTGCAGTTTGAACATCAGCTCACACGTCATCCTTTCAAGGCGTTCCTGGTCACCAGGTGAGGGTGGGACTTCGCTTCTTCCTATCACATTGTCTTCTGTTTTCTGTCACCTACCACCTCTACTTAAAGTCCCCTTCCTGTGTATCACTCCTCACTGTACCTCCTCCGAGGCTTGTTGTTCTGAGCTCGGTACAAAGCAGGCACTAGTGGAACATTGAACAAACCAGTCAATAAACAGCCCGAGGAAAACTGTGTTATTTCAAGTGTAACTAATTGAACATGGATGATTTTTAAAAAAAAAAAAACACCTGATTCTACGGTTTCTAAATGGCACCTCTGTCATTCCTGACTGGCCAGTTATGAGAAGGAAGAAGAAGAGAGAGATAATGCTAAACAACCACCGGGATGTCCAGGAGTTTGTTCAGGGAATGTTGCTAGTCATATGTAACAAAACCAAAAGACGCCCTTTCCCCTGCTTACCCTGCATCTCAGCATCTTAGCCATCCCAGGTAGAGAGGGACTGGGAAGGACCAGCAGTGTCTCACAGACTGGAGGATGCTGTAAAAGGCTGCTCCTGGGTCCCACAGCGTTGAAAGCTAGCTTCTGAGCGAGAATCTTGGCACGTACCACTTCCCCGCCAGCACCTAGGTCGTTCCTACCTACCCCTAGGTTTGAGGGCCTTGCTGTGGGCAGATTTCCCTAGGGAAGCATGAGTGGAGGGGTGTGGATGGGAGAGACATATAGGATCCTCCAGGGATGGGAGGGAAGGCCAGGGCTGCCTCTGCCCCCCACCCCAAATCTGCCACCGTACAATTTCTCTCTGGCTGTAGTATGATGTGGACTGCAGACCCTAAGCCTAATCCCAGGTTTGGTTAAATTTTATCCATTTCTGATACTATGTCTCCTCCATTCTCTTTTTCTCTCAAATAATATTTTTTTCATTTGGGCTTCTGTTAGCACCTAGTTCCCAGACTCTCGTACCCCAGTTCTATTAGAGCAAAGAGCTTTGTAAACAGTGGCTGTGTGTCGTCTTTTTTCCACTGGCGCAGGACTTGTACACAACGGGAGGCCCCAAGGCTCGCTCTTCCAAGGTGGGAGACAGCCCAACCAGCACACTGTGGAGCTAAGTCAGCCTCAGGAAGGAGATGGTTGAGATCAGGAGGCTGTGCCTGCCAGGAGGAGGGGGGCAGGGGCAGGCATGCCAGGGGACAAAGGTCAGGAGACCGGGAGGGAACAAGGGGCAGGGAAAGGGCTTCCAGGATCCATCCCTTCTAACCAGCTCAGAAGCCAGAAGAGGCCCCAGGGCTCGGAGACAAATGTCAGGGTGGTGGTCAGTAACCTCCTCCATAAAAATCTGAACCAGGTGAGGGAGGGGAACCTCTTTTAGCCAAGATCGCCACGCCACACACGTTAAAGAGAAAGCCCTGCTTTACAGCTAAATGGGGGCAAGCAAAAGGCAAGGACAACAAAATGCAATGAAAGCGGGACAAACAACTACCTACTTAAGAAGACTGTACTGCTACACCCCCAAGAGGTACTCCCACTGTGGGTCTGTTGCTGGGATGGGGGGGGGATGCTGGGGGAAGGGTTAGAAGATTAAACAGCAAATGGATATCAGATAGTGCCATGGAAAATCTCCAAGCTGTCTATAACTTGTTTTCACGTTCTAGCTTTTCATGGCTAGCTTAAAAATAACCCAGCACTGGCCTCCCAGCAAGAGGAGGTCCTCAGCTGTCTGTCACTAATGGCGGGGTTAAAGATGAGCCACGGCTAGGGCTTTCACCTGGCCACAGAGCTAAAGGGTAAACTGGTGACAGCAAATACAAGTAGTCCCTCCTGGCCCAATGCCAACAAAATTAAAACTCATGGTAAACTCATGGTAAAAATGCTATTCCTCCCTGATCACACAAGTCAAAGGTAAAGAGAGGGTAAAACTTAATTTCCCCATTTTAGGTCCATTCCAAGTTCTAGGCCACCCAGAGCAACTCTTGGCAGACTGGAAGTCTACGCCAAATGACACTAAGTTTAAATATTCCCTCTTGGCTAGGTCTTAAAAGGCTCAATGCCATCCTGAGATGAGAACAACTTAATATTCCTTCCAGGCTAAGGCCATGGGCACCCAGTTCTTTCTCTGGTGTGCCTACATGGTGTCTCACTGGCATAACCTTTTGCTTTGCACATTACTAAAAATATAACTGTCTATCCCTCATCTTCCAGCTCTTTCCCCTGATACCTTGACATCCATGTTGAGAGCATGCTTCCTCTTACTCCAATAAACTGTCTCTGAGTTACTTTCTGTGTCTGTTTTTATTTTCTTTTATCTTTGAGACCAAGAACGTGCAAAGGGGACTCGGCTTGCAGTGATGCCGTTTTCTGCTCACGCTGTCTAGAATGGTGGTAGATATGCCAAAGTTTAACAAGGGCATATTAGACACCTTTGCAAGCTCAGGTGCTCAAAGCTGCATGCAGGGGCTTTGTGAAGACCAAATATGATGCCAGGAGGCAGAGGAGCCAACACAGAGCTGAAAGTCCCTGCCCAAGGCACTAGCCAGGTACTGCCATGCAGACTGATGGTCTGATCTGCTAACAGACCTCGTTTTACAAGAGGCCTGTTTCTTATTTGAGATTTCCAAGCTTTTAAAACAGAGGGTAGCTGAGACAAAACCACATTTTGGTAAGTGGGTCTCGGAGATGTGTGGGCTAGACAATCTGGAAGAGAAGAAAGACTTCAGGGAGGGAGCTCATTGGGGTGTGGGGTATGATGCTTCCCTCCCAGGTCAGGAAGATGGAATCACACCAACAACTGACCAACCACCGGGTCAAGATGGGCAGCTGTACCTTCAGCTCCAGGTCTGTGTAAATCTGTGGCCTCAGGAGGCTGAGGAGATAGGATGCTCGGGAGAACTTGAATCCTGGAACCAAATCAGAAGAACCAGTCACCCCTGATCACTCCTGCCTCTCCCCCCACTTCTCAAGGACTCACCTGGAATGATCTCCTCAGTGACAGCTGCGCCCCCAATCACATGGCGCCTCTCAAAGACCACAGTGTTCACCCCAAATCTCTGGAGGTATGAGGCCTGAGAGGACAGAGGGCCTGTTCTTGACCCCTTGTTCTGAAAAGGAGCCTCACTGCGGGGCCTACACCACGCCCTTTGGGCTCCATGTCTAGATGTCCCCTCAGGTCTGGTGCGCCTACATCTGCCCCTCTTCCACTTCTAGCGGAAGACAACTGTCCTTCCTTTAGGGGAGGTCTGGTGCCTGGGGGATGCATATAGCATCCTATCTACCCTGCCTTGGATGTCCCTCTCCTTCTCTGTGCTGGAGCAAGCTCCAGTCTTCCTCTCAGGCACATCAAAGACAGAATAGTGAGGCTGAGAATGCCAAGCCAGAACCTCCAGGTTCCGTTTCTTATTCTCATTTCTGCTGATCCACGTGTCCCAGTTCTGTCATATGTAAAGACAGAGCTAATGGTTACAGTTCCAGCTTTATGGGGCTGCTGAGGGTTACCTTAGCTGCTCTCTAATCAATGTTTAAAATATGCTTTATTGCATGTGCCCTGACGTCTGTGGCAATGCAATAAAGGGGTGCTGTGGCTGCCGCAAAACTTTATGAGGGGGAAATGAATGACTGATGCAGGGTTTCTACGAATCTTTCTTTAGTACTTAGTGGAAAATTAATAAATATATATTGAGCTAAGCTAGTCTAGGCCTAGAGGCCTGCAGTGTGTGAGTGTGTGCTTGTGTGCACATGTGCATGTGTGTGCACTTGCATATGTGTGTGTGTGTCTGTCTTTGCATCACTGATATCAATGTGGCAATATGGTGACGTTCATAAATCACATTTTGCAAAGTTCACTTGGTGACTGCTATGTGGGTGTTCCTAGCCTGCCACGCTAGGAACAGTTGCTGTGGTGCTCCCTACTTTCAGATGGGAAACCGAGGCTCAGTGAGGGTTAACAGCTGGCCTCAGGCTGCCAGAGCTGCTGTGTAGAGGTGTAGGGAACATAGTGCCCTGATCTATATCTCCAATCAAGGATAAAAACCAGCAGAGCCTGGCGTTGGGAAGCTGGCCTGGCACACAGAAAAAAGCCATGTTTTTCTCCTTCCTAGAATTACTTCAGCGAACCAGGCTTCTCTGAGGTCATGGAAATGAGTCAAGACTCCTAGTAAGCCCACTGCACAGTGGTGTGTGAGCACAAAGGGAGATCTCTGTACCATCTACGAAATACCGAACAGTCCCCCGCTTGGCTACAGATACGCTTTGAGATTCCCAGGTTGTCTTCATTTGCTGATAGCCTCCACTCTGGAGCAAACTCTTATTATTATTATTATTATTATTTTCAGATCCTTTTTCAGCTCTTTCCAACACTCTCTTCCTTGGAGAGCACAGACTGTCTCTAACTTGGTGTGAGAGATCCTTCCAACCCAGGGTTGCTCCAACCTGCTCCTCTCTTCCGGTGACATTTCATAAGCCTTACACCTTTCCACAGGCCATGGGGACCCTTGCCTTGGTGACAGAACAAGGAAAGGAGCCCATGATGTCCCCTCTAATTGGCCCTGGACTGACACTAGACACACGGACAAACTGCCCCTTCCTTCTTTGTCCTGCTCGCTTTTAAAATCCCTCTCCTTCACTGCTGAGAGCCACCTGCTCAGGGGTCAGTGCAGTGGGACCAAGGGGTACTCACAGCCACCAGCCCATTGTGCCCTGCAACGAGACAAAACAGAAAAGTGTCACTAAATGCAAGTTCTTTAAATGCTGAGTCCCCATTCTTACCCCCTCGGCCACACACATCTTTTCCCCTGCCCACACTTGGACACCCCGTGGGGGAGTCAGGAAGCCTGCCCCTGGTTCTGTTGACCTTGGCCTGGAAGCACTGTTCCTTGTTTCAAGGTCAAGGAGAAGTCCACAGTTACCGGACTTCTGTCCCTAGAGGGAGCTGGTGACTGCATGGAACCATCATGGTGTACAAGACTGTGAAGGTGGTCATTTGCTGGCATGTGTGGACAGGTGCTATTCAGTCAGCTGAGTGCCACTCAGGGGGACACTTGCTGTCACACATGGCTTGTATGACACAAGTGTGACTCATACCAGGCACGGTTGTGCCCCCAAAAGCTTTATCCACGCAGTAATATTTCTGTCAACTCCCCAGTGCTCCAACAAAGAAAAATGAATACTTCAAAATTTAAAAAAGAAGTGGCTAGAACATAAAGCTTCCAGATGTGCGCCAGTAACAAGGTGGGCTCCATTCTGCAGGGTGGGGTGTGTGTTGGAACCTGATTTCTCATGAGCTCCCAGGAATTCTCCGTGCAAGTGGTATCAGAGCTACACTGAGCGCCCAGGCCCCAGCCTGCTCAGCTCCTCGCTCTCACGTGACAACTCAGCTGTGGCTGGAGAATCATTCACAGGTGGAGAAAGGGCCCAGAGGGGGTCAGGCAGCTTTGGGACCTCTGGTCATTTTTCTCCTTGGCGATAGATGCCACTCTTAGCCTTTCAGATGTCAGTAGATGGTTGCGATCTCTTAACACATACATGGACCCAGTGTGGGCTCAATAAAACTCTTAGTTTTTCATCTGACAAATGTCTACAAGAAGAGGAGCAGCAATGACCCCCATGATGGATTTCTCCATGGCTGAGTTGATTTTGTTTTAAATTTCCTACATGGAGACATCCAGAATTTTAGAGGTCACTGAGCCAACTTCTCATCCATTAATGGAGTCTCTGAAACTGGATTTTTCAAGCCCTTTTGCTCATGATTTACAAGAATAAATGTACCTTACCCCATGACCTGGCATATGGCTAACGAACAAATGTTTTCCCAGAACCAAAGCTCCCTGCCCTAGCATTAACCCATCCTGTGAAAAGTCTATATATGATAATCTATGTGGTTTTATTTTAAGAATGTTAGAAACGTTTCATAAGAAAGTTTAAAATAATACTTGTTGGACTTGTCATTGGTTTGAACCTGCAGCTGGAGACGCCATTCTCTGAATATACATGTAAACTCAAGGCAGTCAGCTCCTGGCTTCATCTGGTGTGGCCCTCAGAGAGGCATTTAACAACCAATGGCTGCCTTCATATGCAAGGCAGAGAGTAATGTGCTGCAACATGAAGTCTCTATATGAATGCGGAACCTTGCGGTGCTGAGTGAGGAGACCCAGTAGTGTCCGATTGTAACTCAGCCGGTTGCAAGACCATAACAAACGTGCTAGATATTTGGCTTTTCATTAGTGGTAGCTATAAATCTTGGAAAACTAGTAAAGGCTTCCTGGTCAATTGGTCCCAGTTCAGCCATGAACGGACAAACAGACTTCAAGTGACAAAGGACAAAGATCTAAACGTCAGAATCCAACCTCCAAGTTCTGGCTGACTCTCTTGTCTAGTGACAAGTCCCCTTCTGCTACAGGATATGCTAATTCCCAGGCCTAGAGGGATGCCCACTCAAGAGCTGATGGCCCTTGAATGGAGCTTGCTGAGCTTGGGCTTTGCTGCTGCCCTTTTCCAGATTCACTCTGTGTGGGGTGCTGGGTTGGTGTGTTTTCAATTGAGAAATATGGCCTCTAAATCAAGAGCACTGTCTATTTGATTTTTAAAATTGTGTGAGACACATCTTTATTATAGTATCGATAATTAACACAAGTCTGCGTATAATAATTATACAATCATGTGTGCACACGTTGGAGAGGATGGTTCTCAGCACACACACAAAGAAGTCAAACCAGGCCAGCATTTACAGTGGTGTGAGAAGCCCAGAAATTGTGAACCTGCTATCATCATAGAGCCCAGCGTCCAAGAAATGCCTTCAGGCCCCAGGAGTGTGGAAGGAAGACCCTGGGGTGGAATGCAGCCTGGCCCTAGGCTGCGCCTCACCCAGTTACCCAGCACATCAGTGCTCTGAGCTGAGTCAGCAAAACGTTGCTGAACCACCTCGGTAACAGGTGTCAATGTCTGAAGGAAGGCACTGGGGGAGGGCACCATCTGTGGGTGTACAACAGGAAGTCTGGGACCCCCCCAAAAAAACCACACCCTCTTCTCTTTAGGAATCAGCTCTTTTTCCTCTTTGGATGACCTCAGTGGTGAGGTGGGTACCAGAGCTCAGGGCTCAGAGCGGCTGGACACAGTCCAGGTTCTTCCTTCCTAAGCCTTAAGTACCATATGCTTTCTGAGGGAACTAACTCAGCGTAGTTCGCTGAGGAAATTCACCCATTTCGCAGGAGATACGGGGAAGCTCTTGAGTTTTAGTCCCGCTGGTCACTCTAGACAGAAAGATTTAAATCCAGAAGGCAAGAATCGCTTTAGACCACACAGCAGGGCCAAGGTGGAACCAGAACCAAGAGCTCCTGACTCCCAGACCAGGGGAACTCCATCACAGTCCTGCTCACTGGGACTCCTGGTCAGGTTGTTCTCCCAGATGAGGGGACAGCGGGGGGCTCCCTGGAGGCCCCCCCAAAGGCCTGTGGATAGGGCGCTGCCTTCCCTCCCTGAGCTCTGGCTCTGCCTTCTTTAACTTTACCTGCTCCTATCACCACCGCATCGTAATCGGGCTTCAAGCGTCCCCTGGTTCCCGACTGAGTTCGTTTCCAAGCTGGGCAGGAAGAGGAGAGCAAAGCCCTGTTGAGACCTTGGCGGCTGACAGCCATTTCTGCTCCCAACAATTTGCTTGCGGTCGGCTTTCCAGCGGCCCAGGCAGGGGGCGTGGCTAGGAGTTACAGCCCAGTGTCAGCCTTGGCCTTGGGCCACATTTCCCAGGGCTTGGGCTTCTGCTGCTCTGAGTTTGCGCACGCTAGACTTAAGAAGGGGGCGGGTAGCCTAAGGATCAGCACAGTCTGCGCCACCTCCAGTACCCAAGGGAGCAAGAACCAAAGCGGGAACAATTAGCTATGCTTTCTGGGGCCCAGTGGTGGGATAGAAGAGGGCAGGAGGGAGGGGTGGAGCCAAAGCAGAGGCCCACCTTTCCTGTTCCTCCTTCCTCAGTATTCTCAGTAAGGGCAGAAATCTGGGGGCTGGGCAGATATCCTGTGAAGTGGGAGGGACACAGTCAAGTCAGACTTTACTCCTCCTTGCAGCTTAGAGTACGATCTTGCAAGGTAGCAGCTGCTCCGTGTGGCAGGAGTCTCCCAGCTACCTTCTCAGTACGACCAGGGCCAGGGCCTTTGGTTAACAGAAAAGGCCCTTCACTTTCCTGAGATCTGTGTGTTCTCTCCTGCACCCTCCACCCTAGGCTAGTATTGCTGGGAGAAGCGCAATTCTCGAGAGTCGCTCCTTTGAAATTCTGGACAGTTTTGTCTTGGTACCTTACACGTTTTCCAGGGATTCTCAAGGATTGGAGCTCATGCCTGCACATCACCACAAGTGTGCTTCTTTCCTATCCCTGTGTCCTGTCTCAAATGGGGGTCCCTTTGACCTGTCCACTCCTCAGAAGTCAGTCATCTGCGGGAGAAAGGCGCCAGAGGTGGACAGTGCTGCAATCCGAGCTGGGCGACCCAAGGGACTTATACCCACCCCCTTGATAGAAGACAGACAGGGAGAGGGGCCATAGCGACAATAAAGACTGAATTCCAAAATGGCTGGCTTCCACCTTAGTCTTCTGATCAGAAACAAGGAGACAAATTTCTGGCTTAAAACAAAAGCCTGGTGTCAAGTTGGGAGCGTAGGCCCCTGCCCCTTGCATCTATCCCAGCNATCTGGACTCCAAAACCCAGCAGGCCAGGTCCTGACCACTCCCCAGAGTATTTAAGTGATCCCCCAAAAGAGGAACACGTGGTCTCCCTTTTTTCCTTCCGGGGGTTGCGTTTTTGCCCCTTCCCGGTTCCCCCTCGGGGCCACCTGAGAGCGCAGATCTCCCATTAAACCTGGATATTTCTTAATTTGGCTTGTTTTTTGATTTGGCTTGATTGGGAATTTTTGGGTCGGCAGGGAGTTCATGTTAGGAAATATTCCTAACACCTGGCAAGACTTTTTCTCTGCTGGTAGGACCAGAATGACAAGTTCAAGGCCAGCCCAGGCCTTGTTTACCCCCAAATTGTGGATCTCTCAGCCTCCCTGTCCTGTTTTTTGTCCAAACTGACCAACCTTGAATTGGAGTGGTTGTGGAGGCCGGAAAATGTGAGCCTATTTCCGCGTTCCAAAGGTCAGAGAGTTGGATTGACCTCTAGTTCCTTCAAGGTTATTGTGTGCTCCATCTCAAACAAAGGTCCCACCAAGCCGGGGGCAGAGAGTTCTGCTCCCTCAAGGTTATTGTCAACAGGTTTGGTTCAAGGCCAGACCTTGTACTTCAGGAGTAGAGAAGTCTGTTCCTACCTCAAACAAAAGTCTAAGGAACCAAACCAAAGGTCCAATTATGGAGATAACTTTGGATTCCACCCAGGGAGTGGTTTGCCTACAGAATGTTTTGGTCTAGGGTGTAGGTGTGACTTGGGAATGTAGAACAATGACAGTAGCCCGTGACCTCCAATTGGTCTGTTCATTTCCTTGTATCTTGTTAAAGTAGTTTCTTGTCTTTGGGGTCAGGGGTATTTTAAGCAGAGGGAAATTAAAAGTGGGTGAATTTCAGTACTCACTGAAATTTCCTCCTGATACTATCCTATATGTTTCTCCATTTTATTATTTTCATTTGCATCTTCATATTCTTTAATATATTTCTAATCCCCATGCCTCTATCCTGGCAAGAGTTATTTTTGTCAAGGCTGGTCCCAGACACTTGTTTTCCTGAGTCCCCGCTCTGCATTGCAGAGTGTCTTTTCTCTGCGTGGGCCTTGCTGGGGGCGTATTTCTTCATCATTAATACAGTCTTTCTTCAACTGTTGATTCTGTCTGCTGCTGTTTGCTATGTTTGAGAATGTATTTCTCTGTTACTACTTGTGGCTCTCAAGATTTTTTCCCCCTGCCTTTTAACTCTTTAACTGTCAGAGAAAATAAACCGGATCAAGACTCCTACATGGCAATAAGAACTCTGTCAGAAAGGACTGAAACCCAGAGGCTGGGAAGGATGGCTGAGTGAGAAGCTTGTCTCAGTGTCCCAGGACTCTCAGTGTGGCCAGCACTCTACACCAGGAACTGCCTATGATCACTCAGAAGCCCCTCCCTCCACAGTCATACCATCAATTAATAGTTGATACATTTAATAAAATAACTGCTTCTGCACTCAATAGGTAGACATCACTAAGCAGGCGGGGTAAAGATTTAAATAGTATTTGTATATTAGGTGGTATAAGATATACAGAAATTATTTAAAGTAGAGGGGATTGTGAGGGGGTTAAACAAATGCTAAACTTTTTACTTACGGGACTTGAGCACCTGCAGGGTTTGTATCTCCAGGGGGTCCTGGAACACACCACACAGAAACTCAGGGATGATAGTGTAGCAAAGTCAGGGGTATTGGTTAAACTAGATACCTCATGCCATGTGGCTAATAAGACTTGAGTGCTATGGAATACTGTAAAGATTTGTCACTCGAATTGGTTTAATAAACCGCTGATTGGCCAGTAGCCAGGCAGGAAGTATAGGCAGGGTGACCAGACTAAGGATGATAGGAAGCAGAAGGGTGGAGTCAGAGACACTGGCTAGACCTGGAGACAGCAAGATGGGCAGGTCGTATTGAGAAAAAGTATCACCACATAGCAGAGAGTAAATAAGGAACACGGGTTAACTTAAAATGTAAGAGCTAGTTAACAATAAGCCTGAGCTTATTAAGTCGAGCATTTATAAGTAATATTATTGAGAAAAAGTATCACCACATAGCAGAGCGTAAATAAGGAATATGGGTTAACTTCAAATGTAAGAGCTAGTTAATAATAAGCCTGAGCTTATTAAGTCGAGCATTTATAAGTAATATTAAACCTCTGTGTGGTAATTTGGGGAGCTGCTGCCAGGTAGTCACGACCTAGCGACTCTGAGACAGGAAACTTCCACCTACATTTAAAGGAAAACTTTTATAGTTTTAAAGTGGGTATCGTAGGGGCTGGGGAAAGATAGCACAGTTGGTCAAGTACTTACCACACAGTCCTGACAACCCAGAGCCCACAAAACAAAACAAAAAAAACCTAAAAGTGGCAGCTCTCATGCACTGTAACCCCAGTGCCGAGAATTAAGGGAAGGAGACAGGTAGGTCAGCCAACATAGCTTTCTGTGAGTTCAAGATCAAGTGAGAGATGTGTCTCAAAATACAAGGTGGCTGGCATCTAGGGAACAACTCCCAAGGTTGATCTCTGGTCTCAAGCACACATGTGCAACCCGCACTTCAATAACGTGGACATCCTAAATGGTGGTGGTATTAAGTAGGATCATAGAAAGAGTCGTCCCTGTTGACAGTGCTTCTCACTGTTACCTTTGGAGGATTTTATTCACAGTGTCTATTGTCCCCAACGCTGATCCCTACACACCAGCTTTTCACTGCAGGAGTTTCAGCCCAAGACTGGCCTGAGGCTGGGCTTGCACTCACCAGGGCACACGCCCCTTTTCACAGGGCAGGGCACCCATCACTTTCCAGAGTGGATCCACATTTCTGTCATGAATTGCCCTCCATCCAAGCATTACCTCTTGGTCTGAGAGGACCAGGGCTGTGCACCAACATTCTGGTGGTGGCTGGCCCTTGTAGCTATCCTTAAGTAGGTACCTCTTGTTGAGGGGGCGGGGGCTGTACCCCTGGGAAGTTCTCTGGACATAACTGCTTTCCTAGGAATGTGTAAATACCAGCAGAGCCTAGTCTTCATGTTGGCCAAGGGAATGGGACTCTCCAGGTGGGCACAAATCTCAGAATTACTGCCCCAGGGCAGGGGAGAGCAGGCTTGGGCAGAGTGGGACTTAGCATGGGATTCTCTGTGTCATCAGAAAGGCAAGAAACACAGGCACATAAGGCTTGGATAATGACGAGAACAAGCATTTATTGAGCACCTACTGCATGTACCTCCTGAACACCCTGAGAGGTAGGTGTTACCAGGTCAAACATGAAGAAACAGGATCCTCCCAGAATTGCAGGTTGAGGCAGCCAAGCTTGGCCAGCTGGTGGGAGCACCTTTCACTTGGAGTAGGAAACAGCTCCCCCACTCAGAATGGCAGGAAGAGGGCGGCTTCACACTGCTTGAGCGCTAACAGCTCCCTTCCGCTATCCTGGGCACCCAGGGAGGCAGCTCACCAGTGCTGGGGGTCAGCAGAAGCACAGCATCCCCTCCCTTCAGAGAAGGCTTGCTCACTAACCCATGTGGGAGAATCAGCGGTGGCCTGTGAGAGACCCAGGGCTGCTGGCAATAGGAGGAGGCGTAGCTGCGGGCAATGCCTACAAGCAAGGATGCTAGGGATCAGGCAGAGGACAGCACCCTCCACCTAGGGCAGAATCACCCGGGAGGCCTCCCCCAGGCGCC
>LOEQ01000053.1:154613-165942 GCA_001685075.1 Bramus lutescens | reverse complement strand
ATAATAATAATAATAAAAATAGAAAAAAAGAAACAAAACAAGAAGCCAAGAACAAAGCCACCCCATCACAAGCAGCTCAGCCTGACGTGTCCCTAGATCCTGCCAGTGTGCATACATTTAGGTGATTGAGCTCATACAGCATGTACCATGCTTTCCTCACATTGTGAATATTCACCAACTAGAAGCCCCACACTACATGAGTATTTGATAACTAAGAATACACCACGCCATCTCAGTCTGTCAGACAAAACTGTAATCCTGTCTTCCTTGGTAACAAAAATTTCATAGAAGACAAAAATGGCAGCAGGCCTCTAGACAGAAGTACTGGCGAGGTTACAATTAAAATTCTGCATTCCCTCAATGCTCAGCTTACATGGAAACACAAAGCAACAGGCAATACTAAGTGCAACATTCCTAAGTTTATCATCAGATCTGTATATTATAACATGAAGAAGCGTGTTCCTGCTCGATAAATGTATTCCTATGGAGTACTGAAGATGCACCTATGGCAGAGGTGTGGCAGTGGTTCTCAGGATGTCAATCTCAGCACAGCGCGGAACTGCAGTTCTCACCCCGAGCCTTCCTGGGCTCCTCCACAGTCAGCCTAGCAACAAGAATTAACTCACACCGCCCAGACATAGCTCAACAATTCCATGTTCAAGAGGAATCTTTTCTGCTATTTCTACCATATTCACTAGCTACACTTTTAACCACATGCTCTCCTTTAGGACATTTAGAAAATTCAGATGTTGTGGAATGAACTTTGTGCACAACACACAAAAGCACCTGCCCAGACACACGCCCACATGGATCCCTGGGTACAGCTGTAACTGTTTCTAGATGTGGTGGTCTTAGCTAAGAGCTCTTCCCTCATCTGTCCTCTTCTCTGCACAACTCCAGTTTAGGATGATGCTGGTGAGAGTATTACTAAGGCCACCCCCAGAAGACAGCCCTCTTTGAAGGCCTCTTAAGAGCATGTACAAACAAGCCACAGCCTGAGAGGAAATGTTTGCAAAAGAGATCTAATTAAAGACATGTTCAAACTATGTAAGAAATTCTGAAAATTCACTAAGAACAGCTTTAGAAAACTGATCTGTTGTGAGATATTTGTACGCTGTGTGAAGGTGTATTGTGATTATTTACTAAAGAGCTGAAAGGCCAACAGCCAGGCAGGAGGTATAGGTGGGACTTCTGGGAAGAGAGAGGAGGGAGAAGATAATCCAGGTGCAGGGAAGGTTCCAGGAGACACAGAAGAAGCAGTACGTGACAGAACATAGATGAACAGAAATGGGTTAATTTAAGTTATAAGAGCTAGTTAGAAACAAGCTTAAGTGGTGGGTGGTGACGCACGCCTTTAATCCCAACACTCAGGAGGCAGAGGCAGGCGGATCTCTGAGTTTGAGGCCAGCCTGATCTACAGAGTGAGTTCTAGGATAGCCAGGATTGTTGCATAGAGAAGCCCTGTCTTGAAAAATCAAAACCAAAATAAACAAACAACCCCCCCAACCAACCAAACAAACAAACAAAAAAGACAAGCCTAAACTAAGGCCAAGATTTCATAATTAATAATGTCTTCATGTCATTATTTGGGAGCTGGCTGGCAGCCCAGAGAAAAGTCTGATTATATAGATCAAATATGAAGAACAATACGGCAAAGTAGCACATGAAAAGCCTCCCAGAGTTATTAGTCACCAAAGGATGAAAAATAACATATGGGATTCTAGCCAACACCTATCAAACTGGCTAAAATTAAAAAGAATCAGCCAGGCCCTGGGCAGTGGCTGGTGGGATATAAAATAGTAGATACCTCTTCTGTGGAGAGCTGGGTGTTTTTCTTTTTCCTTTTATGTGTATTGGTGTTTTGCCTGAATGTATGTCTGTGTGAGGGTGTATGTCTGTGTGAGGATGTCAGATCTTGGAGTTATAGACACTTGTGAACTGCCATGTGGGTGGGTGCCAGGAATTGAACACAAGTCCTCTGAAAGAGCAGCCAGTGCTCTTAACTGCTGAGCCATCTCTCTAGCCCTAGAGCTAGGGGGTTTCTTAAGGAATACAGGGACTGGAATATGCTATGAATATGTTTGTTACCATTAGTTATTAAAGAAGCTGTTTCGGCCAGTGGCTTAGTAGAGTAAAGCCAGGCGGGAAATCCAAACAGAGGTATAGAGAGAAAACAGTCAGAGTCAAAGATAGGCCATGTAGCTGCTGAAGGAGAAAGCCACCAGTTGCCAGCCACCAGTCAGAACCTTACCGGTAGGCCACAGTCTCATGGTGATTCACAGATTAATAGAAATGGGTTAATTTAAGATGTAAGAGTTAGCTAGAAATATGCATAAGCTATTGGCCAAACAGTGTTGTAACTAACATAGTTTCTGCATGATTATTCAGGTCTGGGCGGCTGGGAAATGAACGAGCAGTCTCCGCCTACATGGAGAGATGGCTCAGCCACTAAGAGCATTGCTGTTTTAGCAGAGGATCTGGTTTCTAGTCCTAGCACCCGCATGACAACTCAGAGTCATCTGTAACTCCAACTCTAGGCGATCTGATCCCCTCTTCTGGCATCAGTGGGCAAAGCATGCACAAGGTGCACAGATACACAGGCAGGTAAAACATCCGTACACGTAAAACCAAAAAACACCCACCGAGTCCCAACCCACGTAAAGATGTATGTTCACAGCCAATGTGTTTATGTAACCAAAAGCTGGAAACAAGCTAAATGTCCACAAAGAGGGGAAAGAAGAAGGGAATTGTGGCCCACGGATATGACGGGACGCTGCACAGAAAGGAGGGGACTAAGTGACTGCTAGGATGGATGGAGACACAACAAAGAACCATGCTGAGTAAAAAGAGCCAGCCCAAACCAAACACAGCACAAAACGAAACCCACACACACGGTGTGTGAATCTTCTGGATAAGTCTACAAAACAAACTCATCTGGACAGCAGGGTGCTCACTGGTTCTTTAGGAGTTAAGGCAGTAAAAAAAGGCTTACAACTTTTGGCATGGCAGGCAGTTCAGTATTTGTGACTGAATCACAGATATAGACACATTAAATCATAAACTTTAAGTCTAGAATATCTTAAGAGAGCTGTTGCGAATGCATGCCTTATGCGGACGCCAAGCTTTTGGGGTAGAGAACCCGCTATCAGGTTTCCCTGATGTGCGGCTAAAATGGGCCTTCTTTCCCCCTCACTGGCCTAGACCGCTGGTGAGGCATGAAATCACAGTACGGAGAACATCAAAAGGCTGCCTCTGCTGTGCAGGCAACTCAGCCCTCCTGACAGCCGTGCATAGGCCCTGCCAAGCCCTCCTGTGGGCCAGGAACAGGCTCTGTAGGCTCCTTCCCTCAGGTGGCTTTGCAAGGTGCCTCTCCCACTCCCTCCAGAGAAAGCCCATTCTGTACTTACCTCCTCCTCCTCATTCTCTGACTGCCTGAACTTCAGCCTGAGGCTCTCCTCAAACTCCTCATCTGTCCAGTAGAAGAGCACCTCCGCGCCCTCGGTGGTCACCAACACGCACTTCATCTTCCAGGGAGCAGCAAGAGCGAAGGTCACATGTGTGAGTTCAGCCTGAGTAGGAGCCGCAGCCAGTGGGACATTCACGGAGCCCTCTGCTGCATGCCAGCCACCGCCGTGAGAGCCATTCTGGGGTTTTGTTACACCCTAATGGAGTAGTAACATCAGGATTGGAACCAGGGAAGGTAGGTGGGTAAGAGAAGCTGTACAAAGCCCATAGTAGTTCAATCCACTACCCTCATTTTGCTTTCCACGGCCCCAGAGTGGGTGCTGCCCACCTTTCCATCCCCCTACGCCGACCCCAGGAGAGGAAGATCATTTACCTTGGCGAGGAATACGGCTGAGTTCCCAAGGAGCTAGATTCCGGCCAGTTCAGGGTACAGCAGAGCATCCTTGGTGCTGCAAATGCTTAAGGCAGAGAGGGTGTGAAAGAGCGCAGAGATGCTGGTCCCCACCGCTGCCTGTTCCTGAGAGTGGACAAGCTGAAGGGCTGAAAAGTCACAGGTTTCCCCATGGTGGGAACCATGAGCTTGGAGAGCCCTTTATGTAGAGCAAGTGTCGATGACATATTTACTAGTTCCCACCTCCTCTGCTGCAGGAGAGGTCTTGTTCTGTACTCAGTATCACTCAAACACTCAGTGTCACTGAGCAGCCCCAGGGAGCTTGCTGAGAGCGAGCAATATGAGCGAGCGATTTGAGCGAGGTGCCATAAACTAACAAAAAAGCATCAGGGTTTGGTTCCGGTTTGGGCTTTCCCATGTCACATTCAAGTCTGAGCTTCAAACTCCCACAGGGAGACCAAGGAACAGATCCCTGCTGCGCCTTCCTCCTGGGCCTTTCTACGGGTTACAGGGTGAGTCACCTGGAGCCAGAACACGACCTCAGCGCAGTAGGCTCAGTTTAGGGATAAGAATGGTGTTTGGGTGTCATTCTTATTTACCAGCTTCAAATGGCAGGAGAAACAAACTCACTCCAGAATCCTCCCTGTTTTGATTAAAAGGCAAGAAGAATCGGAAGCCAATGAGGAAGGGTCGCTCCTGGGGCTTCAGCATCTTCTGCAAAGAAACTCTTAGCCTGGCTGCACCACCCTCAGACTTGGCCTTGATGACAACTTCCTGGAAACACGGGCATGCTTCTTGGTGGGCATCAGGTTTTACTGCAACACTAATTATCTTAAAAGGTTGCAACTCTCACTTTCTAACTTTTGTTCTCCTTATATCTTGCTCTAAAAAGAGGGAACTTAGAGAAGGGCGAACCTGAGAAACTCCCCTGTATCTGCTTTACCACCCAGACCACAACAAACTGTCCCTGTGGCCCCTGTCCTGTCTACCACAGTCCAGTGAGGGTTGGAGGCGAGGGGTGGGGACTAGAGCCCGTGATGCTCCGTCAGGAACAGCGTGCCTAGGACGGAGTCTCGGCCTGTGCCAATTAGCACCGCGTCACGGCGGGGCTCCGCCCAGGAGCTGCTTACTTAGCACTTCAGCAATGTCACCCTCAAATCCTCACGCCCCCTCCCCGATTCCTCGAATTTCACGGTGACCGGGGGACAAAGGCCTGGCTTGTGGCGCCCGCTCCGAAAGAGCGTGAGACTGATGCCGTTCCCAGGGACCCTCGGGCCTCTCCGGGCTTGGAGGGCTGAGCGGCGGAGGTGCCCACCGAGGGGCGACCCAGGGTGGCGCTTGGACACCCGAGATGTCCACATACCTGATCCGCCGCTCTCAGCGTCCAGCATGTAGCCAATCCGCGGCACGCTTCCGGGTGGAACCGCGTGACCCAGCCACATGACCGGGGCGTGTTGTGTAGGTTCGAGCCCCGCCCCGGTCTGGCATTGGTCTTGCTTGGCATTGCCCTTGCCCCGGAGGAGGCCAATGCTCTTGCTGGTCACCGTCCTGGCGAGCTGCGGGTGCTGGGGTGCGGAGCCACATTCTCCCTGGCATAAGGAAGGCCAGTAGAGGCACCTGCTGCGTGCCAGTGACACTGCTTTCCGAGGTCTTTCTGCTTGACGTAACTAAAGGCATTCCCCATAGATTTACAGAAGGGGAAACTGAGGCCCCATAGAGAACCAACTTGCTGAAGAGGAGACAGAACCTAGGTGTTCTTGCACTTCTGCCGGGCCCTTCTCAGCCTCTAGTTTTTTTTTTTTTGCTGAAGCTGGTTGTGTGTGAAAGCTGCCCTTTTGTGGGTGCTATTACTTACCCTAGCAGGAGAGCCCAACTGCCTTGGCTCGTGCTGTGGCTCCTTGATTTACAGGAGTTCCCAATCCGACTGAGGGCTGCACACACATTTGTTTGTTTGTTTGTGGTGAAATGCAAGTCACTGTCACTCACCAGGTAACATCCACTAGAATGGTTATAAATTTTTAATGGGTAACAGTTATTCAAGTTTACAAGCTGTGCGGAACAAGAGGAAAACACATCACCAAACTCAGCAGGATACCATTTGCAGACAGCAGGCCTCTGGGAGGGGGTGCCTGCGATGTGACTGTACTGTGTGGTGGAGTGGTTTTGTCTTGAAATTGTGATTGCAACCTATTTAGACTTCGTGTGTATTTGGAGTGAAGGGGGCTGGATGCCTATCAAGTCCTCACTGGGTACCTTGGTGCAGCTGGGGGACTCTTCATCCAGCCCAGCAGGGGAACAGATGCCCATATCCACAGAGGGAGCATTAACACCCCCACCCTGAAACGCAGAAGCCAAGAATGCATGCCTCTGCCCCTCCAGCTACCCATGGTACAATCCAACAGAGCATTGCTCCTGCCCCCTCACGGCCCACTCTGCCCATCCCGGCTCCACCACACAGGGCAGTCACATCGCAGGCACCCCCTCCCAGAGGCCTGCTGTCTGTGAACGCTATGTTCGTTGACATGTTTTCCTCTTGTCTCAAACAGTTTGTAAACTTGAATAACTGTTACCCATTAAAAATTTATAACCATTCTAGTAGATATTACCTGATGGTAGTGACTTGCGTTTCACCAAAGACTAATGAATGGTGCTGATCCTCTCTTAATGTGTTTCTCTTCATTTGTGTATCTTTTTGAATTTTTTGCTTTCAAAGAAGTATCTATTCATATCTTTTACTGCTTTTATTGACATCTATTTTTATCCATTTAAATTGTCTTTATTATTGGATTGTAGGAATTCTTTGTTTTAGATTATACATACATATCTATATTAATTTCCATATGTGGTCTGTCTTTTATACTTTATTTATGTGTGCGTGTGTGCATGTGTTTGTGTGCACGTGTGTATGTGTGTGCGAGTGCATGCTCAGTGCCATCCTTAGGAATGCCATCCCTCCCCATTGAGGCGCCGTCTCTCAGTGTGCAGAGCTTACCAATTAGGCCAGACTGGCTGGCTAGCAAGGTCCAGGAACCCACTCTCCAAGACCTAGCATTGGGATTACAAACACAGGTCACCTCATCTGGATTTTAATGAGGGTTTTGGGGATTGAACTCGGGTTCCTGCACTTGCAAGGCAAGCATTTTACCAAGGAAGACATCCCCCTGGCCTTATCTCTTTATTAATGGTGCCATTTGAAGTGTCAGGGTTTTCAGTTTTGATGTAATTAAGCCTAATCTATTTTTATGGACCAGGAGAGCCTTTGATCATCATCCATTCCAAATTGTCTGTGTATATGTGTGTGTATGTATGTGTGGTAGATGTGGTGTGTGTGTGTGTGTGTGTGTGTGTGTGTAGGGGCTGCCCATGAGTGCATGTGCAGAGGCCAGAAGATGACGCTGTTTGTCCTGCCCTGTCCTTTGCCCCTTATTCTCCTGAGATAAGGTCTCTCCCTAAACATGAAATTTGCCACTTTTTGGTCAGACTGGCTGCCAGCAAACTCCAGAGCACCTCCTGCTTTTGCCCTGTGCCCCAGAGTTGGGGTTACAGGCATGTGACCGCTCCTGGATGGAGATCCACACTCTGGTCCTCATACTTCCATGAACACCTAACTCAAAGTCATCATATTGTAGCCCAGGACTCTGAGGGCCAGAGAGTCTGAACAGTAAATCAAGCAGAGCTGCCATGGTCTCTGGATGTGGACCTGGCTTCTGGGTCTCCAGTGCCCCACTTGCCCACTTTGTGGCTTGTTGGGGAGCTCCGTCTTCTCAATTGAAATGTTCTTTTTTGGTGGGAGGAGGGGTTTGTGAGGCTCAAGTTCACAAAACTTAAAAGCCTTAGGAAGCTCAGTAGATTATAGGATTCCCACGATTCCTCCCCAAGGTTATAAAAGCTAGGGTGAGGAGACTTAGGTGTCACTGCCTCCTACGGAGGCTGCCTTCAGGGCTTGCTCTCTGGCTGGGTTGTGCTTTTTGTGATGCACTTGCTCGTGAGTAGCCCATGCTCTGGATGTCCAGTCAATTTGTTGGCGCATTGAGCTAGACTTTGAGGGAATAATTTCTTCGATCTGTTGTTGATGCCTTGTCTTAGTTGAACTGACCTTGCTACATCTTTCCAGAAAGCATCACACATTACTTAGGTTTTTAAATTATGTTTTAGATACGTCCAGTAGAGGGCCACAGCATCCAGTACTGGTTTTCACTAGTGGAAAGGCATGAAACAATGCAGATTGTTCTGATAAAAACGAGCTATGAAGCAGGACTGTCACAACTCAAGGAGTGGGGCAGGTGGAGAAGAAAGCTCATTTAAGTCACTGTGGACTGTGTAACAGGTCCTGTAGATTTCGATGTCACCATACGAGCGGTGAGAGTCACTCCATAGTAGACCAGCTGTGGGAGCTGTGCCGTTGATACGTTCCCCGTCTCCAGCACTCATCAGCGTTTTGTGTTTCGTTTCCAACAAGCAGGGGTAGGAAAGTGGCTTCCTAGGCAAGGACTTTATTTTTTTTAATTTTTATTTAAGCTGCAAATACCTAATTTATTTAATGTTAAGTTCTCCCATATCCCATCATTTCATCATGGCTAACACAAGGACTTTATTTTCTACATCCTATTCCTAGATGAGTCAGTCAGTGGACCTGAGCAGAAGGGATGTTACCGCTAGTGCCAGGTCAGTCTCCTAACCAACTATTCTCACTTGAGCCTACATGCTTTCTCTCCTTGTTTGTCAACAACTCACTGGTACCCACACGAGCCTTGAGGGAAGGATAGCTAGCAGTGGGTCCACGTCGGTCTGGATGCGAGTGACTGTATGGAACACAGCCCCTGCCCATCGCATCACCACCAGCTGAACTTTAGATGAGTTACGAACAAGAACTAAGCCTTGGTCATGATAGCCACCAAGATTATGAAATTTACATATTATTATAATCCCATCTTCTTTAACCAATACATCAACGACATCTAACTTGAATTATGAAATATAATTTCTACTTCTTATGGCTGAGGCAAAGCTTGTTGGGGGGTCAGGAGGACAACACCGTGAAATCCAAGGCCCCAGGGTGTGTTAGTGTTCACGCAATCAGACTTAGGTTCCAGGTGTGGAAAAACAGTGCCTCCCTCTCCCAGACAAACACCCTGACAACATAAAGTTAAAGTAGCTCTGCTTTATTTCTCACAAAATAGTATCTAAAATAAAAACGACCTTATGGACTCAAACTCCCCACAACCACCAGGTTTGCATAAAGCACATTCTAATGTGTGTTCCGGGTGGGAAAATTAACAGCTGTTAGAATCTCTGCAGACACAGCCTTCGCCCGGAGCTGCTCCTGTGCTCGTTTTGGTAGCTTCCAGATGAGTAAAATTAAGCTTTCTTTCTGTTCTTCCCACAGTATAATTTATTACATAACACAACTTGAACAAGAACCCGTGGATGTTTTCCTGAATAATAATTAGAAGAATAATGTTCCTGCTGTGGGTTGTCAGAGGGTACCCTTTCCACTGCTGGCTCACAGAATCGTGGGAAGAATTCATGAGCCAGTCAAATGGAGGCTTCTGGGCTCCTCCCAAATGCTCCCAGCTCTCACAGGGGCTTCTCTGGTGTTTAGAAGAGAGTGGTGATGATACGCTTGGTTTATTCTTATGTTTCCGAGTGGAATTTGCAAGTGTTTGCATGTACTCTCACCCCTAGGCTGTTGCTATACCATTTACTGTTCAGTGTGGGCAGATGCAGACTTCCAAACTTGAGTGATGGAGTGGGGGACACAGGGCCGTGGAAGTGTTGGTTGGTTCTACCACCTACCTCCCAGGATGCAGAAATTCACAACATCATCACATAAAGCTGGCTTACTGTGGTGGGAATGGTCCTTAGATTGTTCTACAGGGAAACCCAGGGAAGCTGAGTGGGGAGGCCACTGCAGGCCGTGGTGAGCCTGGATGCAGAGGCTAGTCATGGCCCGCCTCACAACAAAGCTGCTCCTGGACTCCTCCAGACCTGAGGTCAGCTACTGTCCAGGCAGGCGAGCGAGTTCTCTGTAGGAGGTGTACAGGGTGTGTGAAAGCTAGCTGGGGGCAACAGGGAGTTGAGGAAGGGTGGTTGCTGTCATGTTAACCGCGGGGTGTCATCTGAGCAGCTTTGGACATTCAGCAGAACTTGGTCTAAGTCTGTTCTGTCCTGTTTATCTGTATGGGTGTGTTGGCTCCTTCTCTAACCCTCCTGGTGACAATAGGGTCTAAATAGCGCTGAGAAGAAGGCATCCCAAAAGGAAGGGCAATTCCTTCACTCTGGGTGTTCTTGTTGTTTGGGCCTTACACAAGGATAGCTCACCTTAGCATTGCTTCTGTTTGGAATATTTCTATCTTTACAATGGATAGAGCCTAAGAAAAGGGCACAAGTAATCCTAAAATTGAACTTTTCACTCTGTCTTGGAACAGCAGATTTCCTTAAGTGGGATCCCTCTTGGGGACAGAGTGGCTGGCCAAAGGGAGAATGTGGAACTAGAAAGCAGGGAGCACACTGGGCCAGTAGGGCTGACTGGGAGGAAGCTCTTCCTCGCCTTCTCGAGACACATCACTATCGCTTTGAGTTGCTTTGTTTGTACCACAAAACACTGAAGCCCTCCCATGTTCCGGTGTTTTGACCATCATAAGGATCTACCTGGCTTGTCTTTACTTCTCCAGAGGTTGAGCACTGACCTTTTGTTTTCAGAAAGGAAGCCATTCTCCATGGCTTGCAAAGCACTGCCTGTAGCCCGAGTCTCCGTGCTTACAGGACCCCTGAGTGCAGCACACTCGACAAGGATGCTGGTTTGACCCAGAATCTGCCGGCTGTGGTCTCAGTGGTAAATAGCCCTGGTACCCCAGTGCTCACCCCTGATGCTGGAAGTGGGTGGACACCCTTCAGGCAGAACCTATCAGCTACCCCTGTCCTGCACGAGAGTACAGGGTTTTGAGTCCACCCTCCTTGGGCCTAAGTGTGCAGGAAGGGGAAGACTGCAGAAGGAATCCTGGTTTGGGAGCCCCTGGTCTTTAGTCTCACAGCCGCTTGAGTCTGATATTTCAAGCCTTTCTCTAGCTAGAGATAATACTAATATCCCTCAGTGGCAGCTTTCTGCAGGGCATTAGAAAAATGGGGACTTTCTCTCTCAATAACAATGAGAATTTATTCTGAGGCTTTGTGATAAGAAATGAGAAAGAAAATCATTCCTAGAGGCAAGAGGAGCAGAAAACCGTCTCAACAAAAGGCACAGACTTCTCATTATGCGTGATTACTCTTTCAATATGCATTTCCACAAGCCCATTCTTTGGTTTAAAAAGAAGGGCTCTTAAGTCTTTCATGATCTGCCATATCTTGCTTGAGGAAGGAAAATTGACCCAGAGAAGCTGGCGGAGGGTTGCTTTACTCCTTCTTCTCCAGCTGTCCGCCTCACCTTACTACAACCTGCTGTGGGACACGAAGCTGTGTTTACCAGAAACTTTC
>LOEQ01000053.1:121882-142184 GCA_001685075.1 Bramus lutescens | reverse complement strand
GGGGAGGGGTGAAGAATGGGGGGTGAATAGGCCACTCTGTACCTTTACTGCATTCTTAGATGTGTGTATTACTGCATTCTTAGATGTGTATTACTGCATTCTTAGATGTGTATTACTGGATTATTAGATGTGTATATTACTGCATTCTTAGATGTGTATATTACTGCATTCTTAGATGTGTATATTACTGCATTCTTAGATGTGTATAGAACGGTTTTCTTAGACTGTGCCATATACACGGTCTCATCAGGAGTCACAGAATACCTTAAGTTCAACAAGGCTTACTAGGCTCCGATGAGCGAGTTTGCACTCTCTGAAGATCCCAGGGCTCCTTCTCTCTGTACGTTTGGGATCATCAGGATTGTCTCAAAGTACGATCAGATGCCTTTGTTCATACATATTCTTTCTTCCTCAGTGTCCACTTGGAGCACAGACTTGGTGTCAGTGTTTAAAGTGTCATCTCCCTTGCTTACTCACAGCCAGCTCATAAATGTCCCCAGGCAGCATTCTTGCTATGTGGGGTGTCCAGATGACTTGCCTTTTCTCCTGAGGGGCTCCAAATGACCTTTTGAAAGGGCTGCATTTGCCCCAACAGAACCCTTTTCTCCAGGTAAAGGCCTGCTTGGGCTAGCAGGTTCTCCCACACCCTTTTAGTCTAAGTATCACACCTTGGAGTACCTTACCTGCTACTGTTCATAAAAAACTCCAACTCACAAATGGGTTAAAGAAATGAATACAAGCGCTCTGGCTGCATAGCTCAGCAGCACAGCATGTGCCTACCAGGCAGAAAGGCATGAGTTCAACCCTCAGTGTAGAAAGTGAGAGCTAGGAGAGCAAAAAAGTGAGTGAGAGAATGAGAGAGAGAGAGAGAGAGAGAGAGAGAGAGAGGGAGATAGCAGTGCATATTCATCTGAGCTCAGAAATATAAATTCACACACTTTTAAGTAATTTCAGTGGAATGGAAGAAACCCTATAGAACAAGATAAAAAACAAATACTTCATGTCAAAATAATACCCTAAAAATTAAATACTTGGAAATTTAGTATGTAAAATACTAGAAAATATAGTTCAATATAGATGATAGATGTTGGAGGGGGAATGGACTTATATTAGAGCAAAATTATATGCTTTTAATAAGAAAAATTAATGCCCCAATTAAAAAATAGGCACGGGACCCAGGGAACTCATGAAAACAATACATTAGTGGCAGATGCCAAGCATTTTCAATCTTGCACATATGCAGAACGCATTGTTGAAGAACAGCATCTTCAATATGAAGTTAGCAACGCTATGAAGACACTAGTGGGCTGTGCTACCATGCTGACAGCACATTTCCTCTTCTTTCTCAGACCTCTTCACCTAAGATTGGATGAGTAACAAATCAGAAAGCTGATTCCATGAGGTAAGATCCTACAACTCGGTGGCTGCCAGGGAGATCAGGGACAGGGCAAGCAAGCTGGAACTAGGTCATCTGAAGAATCCCAAGGATCCCCAAGGCATAGATGAGAGCTCGCAGGAGATACATTGAAGCCTCAGTTTCAGCATAGAATTAAGTATTCAGACAGACTGAAATCGTGGTCAGCAAACACAGAACAGCCTCTGGTCTATGTGGCTTAGCCCAGACTCTGAATGAGGACAGAGGACAAAACCAGATTACCTCAAAATGTCACCCAGACCCAGAACTCTTAGCAGATGCTGGTTCCCTCCCTCGGGTCCTTGTATGAGAATGTCTACTCTGATGAGAGCTGTCTCCCTCGCTTCTGATTTTTGTATTCTACACCTCTAGATGGCATTGAACTAGACACAGAGAACCCCTGGAACCTGATGGCTCCTGCCTGATTCCCAGGCAGAACTGACTCCCTAGAGGTGAGAGCTTCTTCATCTGGGGTCACACGAGGCCATGGGAAGATGCTTTCTGTAGATGGCAGATGGCACTTAGAAGTACTCCTCCCCTCTGACATGTACAGAATGGGACCACCGTCCTGGGTTGTGAGTGGGACCATTTCTCATGAAGCCGAGACAAGGTCCACAGAAGACCCACAGCTGGTGATTTTCTGAAAGAAACCAGCTTTTACCATTCACTCTTGGAGCCCAGACTCTGTGTGTGGTCCTTCCCTTCAGTGGGCTGGAGCAGTTGCTGGGCGGGTGACCACTGAAATCACAGAGTCTGGGAGTGTGGAGGACAGGGGACTAACGGGAGTGGTAGAACTGCATAGTGTGGCTGGGTGGTGGTGGTGCACGCCTTTAATCCCAGCACTCGGGAGGCAGAGGCAGGTGGATCTCTCTGAGCTTGAGGCCAGCCTGGTCTACAGAGCAAATTCTAGGACAGCCAGGGTTGTTACACACAGAAACCCTGTCTTGAAAAACAAAACAAAACATGTTCTCAACAGAGACATTTTTCTGGCATGCTCCAGAGTAGACCTCACTGCTGGTTTGACTGTGACTTGAAACCAGGACTTGCGACCAGGACTTGATTGTGCTGTAGCTTCCTCTGGCTGCTCTAGATAGGAGTAGTTATATCTCCCTCACCCCAAGAACTTTCCATTCTCTTCTGAGTTAACACAGCTTTAGGCTGTAGCAAGGAATTAGCAGATATAGAACAGAGCCTGGCCCCGGAGACTTATAAAAGAAAGAAAAGATACACTAAAGTCTGAAGTCACTTCCTAGCATCTCCTTTCATCCTTTTGAGGCAGCTTGCTTTGCTGACACTACCGCATGCTTCCTTGGAGGCCTTCAGCGGGACTCACTGAGGGCTCTTGCTCTAAGCAGTAACTGAGCACTGGATGTGGTACCCGACAGCCTACTCAACAGCTGTCTGACAGTTCCTACCAGCAACTTACAGGCCAAGATGGCACAGCACAGGGTCAGAGCCACCGGGGTCTAAGATAGAAGAGGTGATAATTTATTAGCACATTGCAGGAGAGGTATGCACTAAACTGTTATTTTTAAGGTCCAAAATGTAGCTGTGAGCTAGCGACAAGATCAGATTTGGAATCTGGTTTTCTTTACTTCTGATTCTAAACTGTCTAAACCACACATACAAAATAATACATAACTCTTATAGCTGTGTATCTGGATTTACAGCTACAATGTATGCGTTTGAATCTTACACTTAGAGAAGGCTTTATTTCACTAGTATCCTCTTATTTGGTTCTCACTCTCCTCTTTTTTGAGAGGTAAAGAACCCGAGGTTTAATCACACAGATATGTCAGCCTCTGTATCAGATGCAAGACTTCTGGCCCTGCTTGATCTCAGCAATTTACCAAGTCCTTCCTCAGGATCCCTGTGGGATAGAATTCACGTTGTTTTTTCCTTCTCAGATAGTCTTAGCAAGCCCTGTAACACAGCTCTTTACGAGTCTGCTGATAAGGTTAAGCATAGGGTGGCAAAGTGTATCATAACCAGTGAGCCAGTTACTTCAGGTATCTTAAGAACAGGTGTGTGTGGGGCAAGGCTGTGGAGGCAGGGGCACAGTGCTGGGATAAATAGGGTAGAGAACTATGCTCTTGGTTGTTAGGGAAACAGGCTCATTCAAAGATGCTGTCCTCTGCCCATCATCCCCACGTGGTTTGACTTTTATGCTATTCTCAGTATGCCTCTTTATAAAATTGTAATCTTTAAACACACAAATAAAGTGTGGAAAAGGTCATTCTTAGGACCAAGGATGATTACCCTTGTTCTACAACAGCTGAGGAGATGGAAGGCAATAGATACTTATTGAGCATTTGTGACATGGATCACCTCATTTACTATATTCCCCTTGCGAGGAAACTGAGGCTCACAGAGATTACATAATATAGCTTGTCTCATACAGAGTGAGGATTGACATCTTGACCTACTGGATAGAAAACCTTACATTAAATGTGCATCGTCTTCTTGAGAGTGGCCAGGCTCAGCTCCCAAGCTCTTTGGTTTCAGGGACTCTAATCTGTCAGACTCAATCCTTGCTGAAGACATAGACTTTTTGGCAGAAATAGCTTTGCAGGTTATTATTGAATACTAGCAGTAGGCTTACCTGCACTCATGATCCTGAGGAATGAGACCCAGGATGGGAATTTATCAAAAACAGAGCAACACTTGAGTTCTGTGTTCAGGACTTGAGACTGAGACTAGCAGATTCAAGATTTACCTAGGTCATACAACCATTCTGTGACAAATCTCAGACTAGCACTGGGTGTCCAGCTTAGGATGAAGGATGAGAATTTAGCCTGCCAGTCATGAAGCACTTGGTTATAGACAGAATAAAATAGCTCTCAAGAGTTCTGCTGATACAGGCAGGATTCAAAGAAAGAAAAGTAAAAGCTATATACATGCAGTAGACAAAAAGAAGCAGTGTGTGAGAATCCAGATCTGGGGTGGGTGAAAAAGACTCAGTAAATGACTTCCCAGACTGTTTTGTTCCCATTGCACATACAGTTGGAAGCCAAATGCAAGCCACCAAGGTTGCAGTGAAGCACTAACAATTATAGCACAAATATTTGTGGGCAGCCGTGGGAGTGCAAGCCACCTGCTCCAAGTTTACAGCTTTGTTAAACTTGGTAAACATTAAAAATGCAATGGGAACGCCCCTGATCTGTGCAGCATCCCATGCCCACTCTAAGGGGCCTTGCTTGGGGAGCTGGGGTGATTTTGCTCTTGACCAGGCCCTTCTCCGTGTGGTTCAGCATTGCCTTCGATATATATATCAGTGTTGCCAAACAGTCTCCAGGGGAAACTGAGGGAAGTGGTTTGAAGGGTCACAGGGATTTAAAATATAATTTCTCTTCAATTTTCCAGATAGATAAAACAGATCCAGCAATGACGTGTCAAAGCTATGTAGTTAAGGGCCAAAACGACTTGCTCTCTGAACCTTGAGCCTTTCCCCTAATGCTTCTTCTTCTTAAGTCCTTCCGGTTTGTAGATAATGATAAAAGAGGAGGCATAACATTCTAGAATGTTATAGCTGAAAGAGACTATTCAGTCACAAGAAACTTCAACCACAAGGCTTTTTTTGTTTTGTTTTGTTTTGTATTTTTGAGACAGGGTTTCTCTATGTAACAGTGCTAGCTGTCAGCTCTTGTAGATCAGGCTAACCTTGAACTCACAGAGATCCACCTGCTTCTGACTGCTGAGTGCTGGGCTTAAAGGCGTGCACTACCACCACGGGCCCAACTACAAGGTTTTTGATGGTCACATGACAAAGGGTACTATTGGCATTTAGTGGGCAGGAAGGGGCCAAGGATGCTAAATAGTTTGTCATGTGATAATGCGGCACAATGAAGAACTGACTTGCTCAAATACCAAGAGCACCCTGGTTGAGAAATATTTTGTATACTGTTTTACTTTGCAGTTGAATGTAAAGTAAACATGGAGACAGTCAGGGACCAGAGTAGAGATTTCCCCAAAAGAATCTGAAACCCCCCCTACTCCAGACTATAACCTACTCCACCACCTCCTTCAGCCCCAGGGAATGAGCAGCAACAATGTTGCCTTCAGTAAAAAGGGTGACTCCAGCTCCCTCTTTGCCCAGCTCCTGCCCACACCGGCCTAAACTGTTTCCAGCTTGGCACTTACTTGGACTTTAGGCCTTCCTGTCCATATGGCTGCAGCAGATACTGGTGCACGAGCTTGTCCCTGAGAGTCCCAGCCAGTTTGATTTTCTTTCTTGATCGATGCAGGTTGATGATGAAAAGTGTAATCGAGCCACGGACATAGTTGTGGCTGAGTTCAAGAGAGAAAGAAGGGGGGAGTGGGGCGGAGGAGGTAGGTGTGGGGGGGATGAGACAAAGCAGTCAGTCAGATGCTCGTAAATAACTTTAAGGTTGCATAAAACAGGATCACCCCAGAAAAGTGCCTTACTTTATGGATAGTCCCAACAGACCTTCAAGACGGTAATGCCTGGCGATTGCAGTTTCCTGAAAAGAAGGTGCCCACCCTTCACCCCATTGTATTTGTTTGAGTTTACTGGAATTATTTTAGAAACATACATGCATATATACAGTATGAAAGTAAACTGTGATGACTTCCAAAAAATAAAAAAAAATATCCAGGAAAACACAAAGAGACAAAGAAGTAAAAGAAAATGCTCATAGTTGTATAATCTTGAAATAGTCCAATATTTTGACTAACATTCAGTATTTTACTCCTTAGCTTGAGAATTATCTATTGAGTGCTTTGACACATGTGACTATACCACTCAGTTTTATATAATTAGAATCAAACCATCTACATGGCCTAATGTATATATCACACATGGTCTTGTGTTATAGTTTCTTTTACTTATACAGGAACATTGACTTTCCAGCTGCAGAAATGCAACATAATTTACTCAGCCAGTCCACCACTTTTGTGGATTCCCATTTTAATTTTTTTTACCATTATAAATTATGTAACGAAAACCTTTATCTTACAAACCCTTTTTATGAATAATGACAATTTCTGGTGGTAGAAGTTCTAGGAGCTGGAATCACTATGTCAAGGCGTATGCACACTGTATGATCCCTCCACAGATTCCCATTTTCTGTGAGGTCTCTCCCTATGATAAGAGCTGATATTCTTGCGCTCTTCTCCAGAGTGATTGCATATGGGTTTTGTCCAGCGTGACATGAGTGGACATGTTAAGACCTTTGGGTATACGCTGTAGGAACTGTTTATATGATGGCTTGTTTCATTCTTTAGGCTAGGAGAATGACAATATCTTGCTGTTTAGATTTTTAGTTTTTTGGACACCTCCTATGTAGCCCAGGCTGCCGCTGAATTGTGATCATCTTGCCTCAGCCTCCTAAGTGCTGGGATTGCACACACACCACCATTCCCGGCTTGACAATGCTTGTCACAAAGCTTATTGAGGTGCTGAAATAAAGAAGTGTGAACAAGAAATATATATTCCTACTGGAAGCCATTTAGACTTGGGTGGTGTAGGAGGTCCTTCTGTCTATGTGTTGCTTTCATTGGCTGAATAAAGAAACTGGCCTTTTGATAGGGCTGAACTTAGGTAGGTGGAGTAGGCAGAACTGAATGCTGGAAAGAAGGGCAGTGTGGCAGACGCCATGGTTCTCCTGCCCTAGATGGATGCTGGTTAGACTTTTGCCGGTAAGCCACAGTCACATGGCAATACACATTAATGGAGATGGGTTAAACTAATATGTAGAGTTAGCCAATAAGAAGTTAGAGCTAATGGGCCAGGCAGTATTTAAATGAATACAGTTTCTGTGTGATTATTCTGGGTGTAAGCTAGAGGGGCGACCAAAACAAGGGGCCCCGCTTCTTCCTACAACACTTGGGAGTTCTTTTTTTTTCTTTTTTTCTTTGAGACAGGGTTTCTCTGTAGCTTTGGAGCCTGTCCTGGAACTAGCTCTTGCAGACCAGGTTGGCCTTGAACTCACAGTGATCCCCCTGCCTCTGCTGCCTGAGTGCTGGAATTAAAGGTGTGCACCACCACTGCCCAGCTTTGGGTGTTTTTAAAAAGATTGTTCTTGGTTCTGGGGTCAAACTCAGATACTAACCATTGATATCAAATGCCTTTACACTGAAGTATCTCAATGGTCTCAGGTGGTACACTATTCTTTTTAAAACATGGTATAACAGCACTTATTCCAATAAATGCACATATTTAGATAGTCTTGATGTTATTTAGACAGTTTGTAAAGATTTGCTTCTGCCAGCTCTATATTAATTAAGAGTATCCACTTCTTCATACCCTAGGAATACTAGATATGAATCTTTTAAAATATCTTTGCCAACCGGAGAGAAGAAAATGGGATTGTGATGTTGTATTTTATATTGTTCTTCATACTGAAGCACAGTAGGCTTTCATTTGCCCAGTGGCCACTTCCGGTTTTCTAAACGAGTCACCATTTTATAATCCTTTTAGCCCAGAGCCGGGTGTGCAGAACCACGGGAGACCATATGCTGACATGCAAGGGGGCCTTTCTGTGTGTATCAGCAAAGCTATAATGATTTTCCTCTCAGTAGGAAAAAAAGATCTTGTTACTAAGGGGTCTCTTGGGGCCCCATCTGGATGGGTTAATGAGAGGAAACAGAGAAAAATGACCCAGCTCAGCCTTCAAAAGAGGAGCTCAGAGAAATTCTAAGACAACTTTGCCCAGAGGAAAACATTGCTTGCAGACACAGAACCCCTTGATCCTTGCCTGGGTCACTAGTCTTTGCTCCTAAAGAGGCCAACTGAGAGTTGAGAAGTCAAGGGCAAGGTCATTAGGACAATCTGGGAGCTTTAAAGTACAGATTTCAGGGTTCTGTTCCTTTAGGCTCCAGACCCGGGAATCTGTATGAAAAGCTTGCCAAGCTATTTGGCTGATGAGTTGAGTTTGAGAACTACTAACTTAGAACAGAACATGAAGGTTATGAGAAGGACTCCCAGAATATCCTCCTGGCTGTGTATCAGATGCTCTTCCCCTTACCTCTGTAGGAAGGCACACTATTGTGTTCAAGGCTTTTTGGAGGTCTGCAACTATGTTCTTATAAATCATTAAATGGCTCCCCATGCAGTGCTTCTTGCTCCATTCCATTCTACTCCTCTGCAGCTGCAAATGAACTCTAAAGTCACGTGACTCAGGAGACACCGTCAATTGATTTGAGCAGACTTGTGTGACCAGAGCTCTAAAGAAGGACGCTGGCAGCCTGTGTGGGTAGTGACCACCACTGAAGAACATCAGCTCGTTTCTATAGGTGGGATTTCAGCTTAGTTTAGCTATCTACAAAATGGATGAAGACAGTATTAACTACAGGTACTTTGGGCTTCAGAATGTGAGCAAAAGAGGCGTGGGTGGGTATTGACTTAGCCAGACCACAGTAAACCCTTTTGCAAGTTACTATAAACAAAAGTTTTAAAGGCCAGCCGTGGAGGAGGGGAAAAGCACCGGCTTGCATTTATGAGTTTCTCCTTGGCAGGCTGGGGCAGATGTGCCCTTGGAGACTACGGGAAGAAGGGTGGGACGTGAGGAACTGGTGGCTTGGAGGGAGACCTGAAATCACAGCATTGCTGTAGGGAAAGCTGTCTTTCCAAGCTGCTTGGCAATGGTTTGATTTCTATGTACATAGTTCTCCTGGGAAAGATAAACCAGCCCAGCCCAGGAAACTGATTGAACAGGTTCTCAGAGAGCTCATGCACTTCCTTAGGTAGGAACTGGTAATGAAGACTGCTCTAACCATACATCACCCTATTTGGTCAATGGGCAAGGGCATGAAGCAGAGGCCTTTTGACTTCAAAGACATGTTCTTGGGTCGGGACTCCCACATCAACCTGAAGTACCATGGTGAGAATTCAGATTCTGAGGAATGCATATTCTCTGTCTACATGAAACCCATCCTGAAGGAGTATGAATTCTGTTAGAAAATGGTGTTTGGGGGCTTGGTCAGCTTGCCATTTTTAATGCCTGATGTCTAGTTCTGGTGGCTTTTGGTTATCTTGGTGAATGCCCCTTTCTGGAAAGAAGCTGTTTTGGTAGAATGTCTATCCTGCTCTGTGCCTCCTTGTGGTGAGACATTTTCACCAGCAGCCAAGCCATGTATCTGGAGTTCATCTTTCCTGGCTGTTCTTTTCCTGCCTGACATCTTCTCTCTGTTGCCATGGGAGGAGGAGGAAGTGAGTCAGAGGAGGGATGTTAGAACGGGAAGATCCTGGATATAAGAGGTGGGAGGTGGCAGATGGGAGGTGTGTCTTGAGTTCCAGATAGAAAACAGTCATGTTCTAGAAACATCTCCAGTGAAGCAGGGCATCTGGGAAAAGGAAGGGAGGATGATGGACTTGAGTCATTGATCATTCCCAGCGAAAGTTAATGTGCTTGAAAATTCAGTTGCTCCATTGTCCCCAAATCTAATTCAAAGGTTTGGGGTTTGGTAAAAGTCAGGCCCTGTTTTGCCAAACATTTTTCCCCTTAATTTTAAAGCCCCTGTGTATTTTAAGGGAAATTTAATCCACATGTTTCTGATTCATTTACACTTAACTCATCAAAATATTGTTTTGTAAGAGTCATTTGATGTCCAAGAAGCCTCAGGAACCTTTTTATGAGCCTTTAAACTTCTTCTGAAAAACAGGAAGTCTTGTTTTGCCAATAATAAATGAATTTGAACCCCAAAAGGCTCAATTTTGCTTCAGCATTCACTAGGTTCCAGTTGGTTCTGAGTGTGGTTGAGGACCTCATCCACCACATTGTCTTAGCCATAAAGAATGGCCATAAAACATTTTGATTGTCAATACTTGATGGTGGGAAGTTCTGCCAGCACTCTGTAACTGGTTAACTTCAGAAGAGGACAGAGGCACTGGCCAGGGCTGGTGTGAATACCTAACCTCTTCTAAATCAGTTTTAGAAGATTGGGCTCTGCTAGGTCAGAAATAACCCACAATGCATGAGAGCCATGGTGGGGTCTGAGCAGGTGAAAGATGATTATCAGGAGATATAAAAGGATGTCTACGGTCAGTGGGACACAAGCTAAATGCTCTCTAAGAGCCCCTTTCAAATGAAAAGCTCCTCAACACAAATGCTGTTATTTTCTTATAGGTGATACCACAGAGCCTTCAGAATTTAAGATTATGTAAGTGTAAGCATTAGTAAGCTTATATTTCTCACCTAGCTCCTGTTTTGATCCAGGATATTTATTTCAGACTAATCAAGGTTGATTAGTATGAAGCTAATATGTCCATTATGAGATGATTCTGTAATTTTGTCTTTGGCCACAGCTAAACTGAGTGAGTTAGTCAGTGGTGCTGCTCCCAACTGATGAAGATGCGAGGCACAGGCAGGACACACGGCTTCTCAGGGAGGGGAGCGGATGCCTCTCCTCTCTCTGTGCCTTGCTATCTGAACGCCTGACAGCTTTTTTGCGAGGAGACCTGCAAACTCAGCTGGCCCAAAGCATCCATTCTTTGCATTTGGTGGAATGAAAAAGACCTTTAACTGGTTTATGAAAGTCTTCTTTCTTTTAATGAAGAGAAGGAGAGCTTATTTTAATAGTAGCCTGGTGGAACCCCTTCCTTTCAAGAGGTTCTGATTGACTTCCCATAGAAAGTTGGGGGCAGTTGAGGTGGAGAGGGATTCAAATCAAGATTAATTTTACTGCCTTGCTGGAGGCCTCCTGATAGTGAACAGTAGAATTCTGAGCCACTTTATTATGCTCCCTCTCTGGCTGACGTGATACACAGGGCAAGAACTATATATATAAACCACCAGGAACACACAGTTCCCGGTTTCTGTCTTCTCCCATCCATTCATCTGTACATCAAACACTTATAAGATCTTCATGCCTGTCACTGTATCAGACACAAAGAACATAAATAGGATCATTGGCCCCAAGCCCTTGGTACCCTCAGGATATAAGTGAGACCTTCTCATGAGAATATCCAAGAATACTAGTGTGAGCCCTGGGATGGGCCTCCATGGGGAGCCTTCAGCCCACATAGGTATTACTGTTCTATTCCTGGATACAGACTACTATTACAAAAGACTGGTGTGTTTTCCAGTAGGGACAGAAGGTGCCAAGAGCAATTTTTCTCTCTTGAGGGTAGGGGGTCCACCTTTTGGGTGGTTGCCTCAGGGTCTGTCACAGACAACGAATACAATGTTGCCTTGTGTGAGGATCAGATAATTCCAGGCAAGGCCATAAAGCAGTCAGTCACTGTCAGGTAAGGGACCAAGCTTCCTGCTGAGCCAAAGGGCTGTTGAAAGCTTCTGGCCTGTTTTCAGGACAGCCTCCCCTTCCCACAATAGGTATTTGTATCTACAGGCAAGACAACCGGACCCTGGCGCCCACCTCTGCTGGGAGCTAGTCTTTGAAAGCATTTTATCACAAGGAACTAACAGGCTTTGCTTCTGTCTCATCAAGGACAGAGAAGGAGCATGTGGTGTAATCCGACCCCAGCAGCTCTTTGTGCTTCCCTTCCCTGGATCAGCCCTGATAGGCCCTGGGTGGAGGTCTGACTGGGAGACAGGAGGCTGTCCCTTCCCCCAGGTTTGCTCTGTAGTGAGAGAAAGAATTCTCCTTTCCAGGGTATCCTCCTCTGCCCTAAACAGGAAGTGATGTAAGACATCGTTGACCAGATGGTCTTTGGTTTTAGATCCAGTTAAACAATTTTCTCTTATGGTCTTCATGTTTTAAACTTAACAACAACAACAACAAAATAAAATAAAACAAACAAACCTGCCAAACTTTGCTGGTAATTAGCTTTCTGTTTTAAAGAGAACTCGGATGATACACAGTGCTTTGTATCAAAGAGAGAAGGACCAGCTCAAAGCACCGCTGCGTTATTATGCGTCCAGAGCTCCTGTCCTTCAAAGGGAAGTCTGCATTTCACAGTCCTCTAACACCTGAAATAGCTGAGATCGCTGAAATATGGGAAATGGCACTCATTTAGTTGCAGAGACCTCGTGGGATACTAGTCTAAGCCAGGTGCTTTTGCAATGGCGACACAGGCCACATTTTCCTAACCTCTGTGGTGGGTCAGAGGATCAGATTTGGCCCCTTGTCTTGGCTCAGGCTTAGACACACACAAATCTCTGTGGGTATGGTATCAACTGGCACAGAAAAAGTGCCCAATAAAAATTTGTTGCATGAGTAAGAGAGTGAACAAATAGATGTACCGTGTAAGCCTTGCTGAGTAAATCCTGTGCGAGGAGAAGGGCGTACTTGACACAATAGTTGCGGAGAGAATGGTGACCACAGGGGCAGTTTCCAACTAAGATCCGTGAACAAAGGTGAACTTTGAATGCTCCAACGCCATGGCATTCATTCTAAGAGGAGATGCAGCCCATTGGATGGCCTTTCTCTTTCCCTGTTGGTGGGAAGACTTACTTGTGGTGGTTTGTGCAGTGAGCATAGATCCGTAGTTTGTCTCGGATGACTCTTCCTGGTCGTGGCTTCCGCTGGAGCCCAGCTACATGCACTGCCAGGACTTTGGGGCCAATCAGACGCTTGTAAAGGAGAGAAAGCCAGTAGTCCTGCGGAAAATAGAGAGGTGAATGAGACAACTCTCATTCAGGTGCACTGAGTAAACGTGATAAAACACAGGCCAGAAACTACTTCCCGCCAGGACAGTACGGTTACCCTCACCCGAGCTGGCTGCAGGCTGATAATGAAGGCAGCACGATCTCTTCATTCACTAAGTGGGCAAGGGTTAGGTGGAGTGGACTCAGCAGCGTATGAATATAGGAATCAAGTGTTTCACAAATGAAATAACCAGTTGGGGTGGGTGACTTACACCTCCAACTCCACTTCCTGTGGCTGCGCTCTCATGCTGGTTCATGGTTTCTGTGAAACTGCAGAATGGGAAACTTCTAATCCTTAGGATTATCACCAATATGAGAATATAAAATCGCATTTTCCAAATATTGGCACTGAGGACGACCACACAGAGGGAGATGGGGAGGGAGACCAAGGTTCTCCAGCAGGAGCCAGGTTGAGGTCTCCATTCCAGAGCCAGAAAGACAGAGAAAAGCTTGCTCACAGTTATAATTTCTGGCCATTTTCAATATTCTAAGTAAAAGAATGTTCCTAAATTGAAAAGAATGTATAATCAATTAATAAATGGCCCACTCTGTAGCCAACACCCGTGTTTGATGGCATAGAAATCTGCCTATCATCATCGTAATTTTGGTTGTATTTGCTGTTAGGACAAGTTGTATTTGTTTTTGATACAACATAAAACTGGTATTTGTATTGTGTAAACTCTTAACACTGACTGTTGCTTTCTGAACACAGTGTTTATAACTCACCCATATAAAGCCCCACTATAAATCCTGGAATTCGGGGCACACTCCATAGTGTGCCTTCACTGTGTTCATCTTTCCATGCAGAAGTCTCCTCTGTGTGTGTGTGTATGTGCATGTGCGTGTGTGTTTAAACTGTATGATCATCTATAACATCTGTGGTCTAAAAATGTCTGGTAAATTTTTACAAATTAGAACACATTTCTCAAAGAATCTTTGTCAACAGCACAGCTCCACATCTGCACTGACAGCAGGCTTTAAGGCCTGCCCAGCAGTTTAACTTAATTATTTTTAAGTGGCTTTAGGTTGGCTACAAAATAGTCTCCTAGTACTTAAAATGCAAATATTTGATAATTTTTAATTAGACAGGATAGAAAAAGTCATTGCTTTAATTTTCTCTTAATTGTTTATAATTTTTATGTGTTTTATTCAAGATCTATCATGTTCCAAGAAGATTTCCACTGGTTCCTATCTAATTTATGTTTAAAAATAATAAAAATTTAGTAGGCTGTTGGCTACTAATCGCTTGGTATGATATAATCTCTATTCTGGTTGGAAATCTTTTATTTTTATCAATATGAAAATGGGTTCAGACTCAAAGGTACACAGGAGGTCACAAAACTGGTCAGAGGTAGCCCACAAAAGAAAATCTGGGTTTATTTTCTTCCAACACTGGTGTAATACTTCACTTACTCGGAAGCCCAGGAAGTCACTTGTGTAAAGGAACAAGGAAGCTTGTAAGCAAAATTTCTGTGGACATAGATTCTGGAAGTGAGCCTAACTGTCAGTGCCGAGAGCAGCGATTATTTAACTTGTGATCCCTGTATCCTCAGAGCATTTAGAATAAAAGAAAGGAGAGTCCAACACACCCATTTCTCCAATTCTAGTCCAATCTGTTCCTTTTTAAAAATTACTTCATTCCAATGTCTTATCACAAACACTTGGCTTTTTTTTTAAAAAAAGAAAATTTGAAAAATCTAAATAGGTTTGCTTTCAATTTTTCATTTAGGCATAGGTCTTTGTGTCATGGCAATTTCCAAGTAAGGTTAGGCATCTCTGTAGCAAAACAATTAACATTTAGGAATAGTATTATGTTTAATTACTGTTTAATCTCAAAATGTATATAAAGACAAAAAGCATATTTCAGAAAGATTAACCTAAGTATTCTTCATCTGTATTAAATGATAAATTAAGTTTAAAACCACACCAAGACTTCCTAACATGAAGCAGTCTTTTGTGTTGTGGGGAAGCTAAATGTGACACCATCCCTAAGACTCCAAGATACTGGCCGAGGCTCTGAGGAGTTTGTGGTGGAGAGACAAAAGATGATGAAGCTCATTTTTAATCACACAGCGTTTTCTTCAGCTTTTCTGACTGTGGCAAATCCACATAAAAACTTGTATTTCAACCAGTTAGAAATGCATAGCTCAGCAGGTAGACATATTCATAATGTTTATAGAACTATGACCACTGTCTGTTTCCACAACTGAAACCCAGACCCATTAAACTTTAACTCTTTCCCTTAGTCTCCTGGTGATCACTATTCTGTTTTCTGTGCCTTTCATATAAGTGAATATACAGTATTTTTTCTTTGGATGACTGGCTTATTTCCTTAAGCATAATACGCAGAAGGTTCATTAATGTTGTGCATATTGGAATTTCTATTTGTTCTAAGGCTTAATAATGATCCATCCTCTATACATATCATCTTTGATTTAGTTTGTGAACTCCCATGTGGTCTATCTTGAAAAATGTCCCATGTGTAAAGAGAGTAATGTGTCTGATGCTGTTGGGTAGACTTCTATCTGACCTATTTGATCTCTTGTGGTTTTAGGCCTCTGCTTCCTTACTGACCTTCTCTTTGGATGCCCTCTCCATCACTAAAGTCTTCTGCTCCAACTGTAGACTTGTCTGTTTCTCCTTTCAGTTCTGCCACCCCCCATGCTTTTATGGTCTGTTATGTAGCGTGTGGATGTTTATAATAGTTAAATCTTGATATATTGAACATTTTATTTCCTTTGTTCCTTGTAAGCTTTTTATATTGTAAGGTCAATTTTATCTGGTGTTATTATAGCCACCTCTACTACTCTTGGTTATACTTGAATAGATTTATCTTTTTACAGCCTTTCAATCTGTTTGTACCTTTGTATCTAGAGCCATTCTCTTATGGGCAGCGTGTTTATCTTGTAAAATCTTTTCTGTTAACTTATTTCTTTTAACATCAGAGTTTAATTTCCTTGTATCCAAAGTAATTATTGATATGAACGGGCATACTTCTGTCATTTTGCTGTTTATTTTCTATATACCTTATAGCTTTCTGCCCCTAATGTCTTTGCATTACTATTTTTCTTTGTTTTTGGCTGCTTTGTTTTTCATAGCAAAAGAAATTTAAATTCCTTTATTATTGTCTTTTATAATACCACTGTGATTACATTTGACATTCTAAAGAAACACTAATTTGTACTTAGATTAACAGCATATAAAAATTCTGTTCTTTTCTCAGTAGCAAATGTCACACAGTTACATTTTTATATACCATAAGACTAAAGACATACCAATGAGTTTTTTTTAATACACTGATCCCTTAAATTATATAGTAGCAAATTATAGGCTACCAATCCAAATTATAATAATCCATGTCTTATTAAAAAGCAGTTACAAATTATTGTTATAATAATGCTCATTTTTTTAAAATCTCAGCTTAGCATGAATTCATTCCTGTGACTACCAGTTCTTGACTGGCATGCTTTCAGTCCAAGCTGTATAGTATAACTCCTTTGAGCCTGTCTTATGGGCTAGACAGTGATAACCCCCCNTTTTAGAGACAGGGTTTCTCTGTGTAGCTTTTGAGCCTGTCCTGGAACTCACTCTGTAGATCAGGCTAGCCTCAAACTCACAGGGATCTGCCTGCCTCTGCCTCTGCCTCCCAAGTGCTGGGATTAAAGGTGTGTGCCACCACTGCCCGACCATTTTCTCTTACTTTTGAAAGGAAGTTTTGATAAATATGGGGTTTGTCATTGAGTGGATTCCCTTTTCCTTTAGTGCTCTGATTATCTCACCCCACTAACTTCTGGACCTCAAGGTTCTGAGAAGTCTGCTGGTAATATTGCTGAGGAATTTCTACTGTAGAATGAGTTCTCTCTATTGCTTTCAACATTCTTTTCTGGATTTCAAAAGTCTGATTAGGATATAAGTTCATTTTTAGGAATAAATATAAGTCCTTGAAGTTTTATATTCAAGTCTTTCATCAAATTTAGGCAGTTTGTAGCCATTATTTTGTTGAACATGTTCTTAGCGCCTTTCTCTCTCTCCTTCTGGAACTCTCACAATGAATAGTGTTTGGTTTCTATTAACCTTCAGTCTGATTTTCTTTATGTTCTTCACCTCTGTTTATTTCCAGCATCAGATCTTTAGGCTCACTGATGGTTTACTCAAACCTGCCTTTGAACCTCCTTACCTAGTGTATCATTTCGATCATTGTGCTTTTCAGCTCCGGAATTTCTTCCTGCTCTCCTTTTAGGCTTTCTATTTGCGGATACTTCTATTTTATTCACCTATCTAGATTTTGACTTTCTCAAGATCATCTTCTAGGATCTTTAAGACAGAATATTTATTAGAATTGCCATCAGGTCGTCTTCAGGGACAGTTTCTATTAATTTGCTTTTTAAATGCATCGTACTTCACTGTCTCTTTTATGCCTTGTGATTTTTGTTTCTGTTTCAAACTTGACATTTGAATCTAACAATGTTGCAACTTCGAGAAATTGCATTTTCTCCTTCCCATTACACTTTGCCAGTGTTCGTTGTTTAAGTTGTTTTAGGCTGTGTCTGTGCCAAGGACCACTGTATATGTAAACTTGTGGTTTTGTCAGCCCCCACCCCAGCCCCTTAGGCCTTTCCTGGTCATGTCCTGTATCTAGTTACTTTAAAATGTTTATGTCTTTGCTATCTGGCTCCCAAAAATGGGAAAGAAAAAAAGATGAAGGATGTAAATTAAAAGGTCCTGGCCTTTAAATTGCCAGTAGCCATCTCCGCTGGGAGGGAGTGGCCGGCAGCAATGGGACAACAGTAGGTGCTTGGTTCTTTGTACCTGTGATCAGGACTAACCAGCTCATCAGGACTGAGGTCACTGACATTCTGATGACAGGGCCTTTCGAGCTCACTCGGCTCTTGGGGAGCTGACTTGTAAGCAGCTCCAGTACATGTGCACAGCTGCCTACTGTAGGGCAGAGGGCTGAAATGTCAGTCACTCCTCAACTAAGAGCTGAAATTTACTAAGACTAGCTGAGCTTTCACTCTCAAGACTTCTTGAATCTGTAAGTGTTCAGTGTGCCAAGATCGTTACCGCAGTCAGATTCTGCTGGTGCACTTGCTTCCTAGGCAGGGAAACATATTCATGTCGTTACCTATGATGCCATCTTCCCAGATTCCTTTGAAGCCCATCTTTTAGTAGCAGCAAAAGAACTTTCTGATGTGTCCCATCTGTGGCCCACAGGTCACATATAGCCTAGTGTAGCTATGAATATAGTCCAAATCAAAACTGTAGGTTTACATAACAAACTATGAGACTATTTTGTGTGAACTCTGTAGATAACAATTTTGTGTTGCAATGTCAAAAGGCTGGACATGCCTATGAGTTTAATTGTATAAAGTACCAACATTCTTGTCAAATATGTAGTTTGTTTTTATAATTTTTATGACTGGTTTGAAATGGAGAGTTTCAAGAACTCTATAGAAAATATAACAATATTTTCTTTATGGAAAATAATTTGGTATATGGCACAACTTTATTTTAAAGAATATAAGTTATTATAGAATCACACAGTGAATAACTTACCCTTATTTCATCTCTATCCTATAATAAGTTGATATACATGTCAGAGATTATGTTTGCTTACAATAGTATCATGCTGCATTTAATTTTCTGTTTCCATTTAACGTTTTGTCTTAAGGTTGCTAAATGCACTACAGTATATTGATCGACAATGCTGCACATTAGTTAATTGTATAAACACTGATGATTTTGCTGATGGATGTTAAGTTGTGTTCAGAATTTGCTGTTATATGCAGCATGGTTCTACCTAACACACAAGTAAAGGAACTTATGAGAGCATGACCCCAACTGTGATGGAGTTGAGCTTAGGTGTGAGCTTCCAGGACAAACTTAGAGATTTCCCTTTACTTCTGATACATTAGTGTCCTCAGAAGTAGGCTCTAAATTGTGGCCCTCCCACTGTGCCATAAACAGGTCTGCTGATACTCACCTCTACAACGCCACGCCTGCTTTCTAAAATGGCATCCATTGCTGAAACCCATATTCCTTCCAGCAATAGCTGTATACTTGCTAGTGCCAGGGATTTTCAGACTCCCTTTAGAAAACGTTTGTCAGTCTAGTGGGCACAAAATGTGTAGCTCTTTCTAGGTGATATTTAAAAATGGCTCTCACTCATTTGTAAAAATAGTATATAGGTTCATTTGAAACTTAGTTTTTTCTTTCAGGAGTAGGTTTTTAATCAACCTAGAATTTGTCTGAGGTATAATACTGGTAAACATCTCTTTCCATATTTTTTTTATAAGAAGAGTTAATTATATCAGCATAATTTATCCATTAGGTTCTTCGTTCTTTATGCCCAGCTACTGTCGAGGTAGGGTCTTATTATATAACCCAATCTGGCCTCAGATGCAAAACCTTCTTGCCCTGTCTCCCAAGTACTGAGATTACAGACATATGACATCAAATCTGGCTTTAGTCTATTTTTTCTTCAGCCATTTCTAATGCCTGCTGTGTCCCATGTTAAAGTTCCATATATTCCTGGGCCTGTTTCTCTGGGCTCCCCACTCTGCTCCATTTTCTGTCCTGCATGTCATAATGGGTTATGACAGAGACGTTTTAGGATTAGATCATCCAATACCTAAACGAAATCTGTTGAGACTTTGGAATTATAACAAATTTATAAATAAAAAGAGGAGAGTTTCATTTTATGATATTAAAAATTTTAATCCATAAATATAACAGGAACTAACAAACAATTGGGTAGGGTCTCTCTCTCTTTTTCTCTCTCTCTCTCTCTCCCTATATTTCTCTCTGCTCTCAAGATGAAGTTGTTCACAATTACTGATTTTTTTCAATCAGATTATTTCTATCTTTTATAATAAAAATCTTTATTGGGAAAAACATAAAAAAATTTAAGCTCAGAGCATGAAATCAGAAAATATTTTTCAGAGTGCACTAGTAAAGATTTGGTAGTAAGCATAGTAATAAAGAGAATTCAGTGTTAAGCCTCAAACTTGCTCTGTTGGCAGATTCATTGATTTTCCATTTGTAAAGATGGCACGTTCAAAGTGCCTCTAGATTCCTTTCTCCCTGTCTAGCCATCTGATGCTCTGTTTGTGAAGCATCCCTTCACTTCCACTCCCAAAGAGTGCATCACTGCAAAAACCTTCGTTTTCCCTTTCAGCCCAATTGGAGGGCGACGTGTCCTGGGAAAGTGTGTGACCTAGGCAACAGCTATGGATTTCTCAACACTGACGGCTACTATTTGCTTTTCAAGGGGAGATGGGGAGAGAGAAGGGAGAAGGGGAGGATTGAGGAGAGCTTGGGG
>LOEQ01000053.1:103178-117474 GCA_001685075.1 Bramus lutescens | reverse complement strand
GCATTCTACCCGCCCATCCTATCATTTTCTGAGTGTGTAACAGTGGTGCACACGCATTCTACCCGCCCATCCTATCATTTTCTGAGTGTGTAACAGTGGTACACACACATTCTACCCGCCCATCCTATCATTTTCTGAGTGTGTAACTGTGGTGCACACGCATTCTACCCGTCCATCCCAGGAGTTGTATAAAGAATAAGACCTCTTCCCATTCTTGAGAGACTTAAAGGCAAAGACACATGAAGACATCTCTCTGTAAAATGAGGCTAACTGGAGAAAATACCACACAAGGAGGAAACATTTATATCCCTTTAGAAATTCAGAAGAAGAAACATTGTTTTATGACTGAGAAATTCAAGGATGCTTGCTTACAGAAACAAAAACAGAGAAATAATTTGCTTGAAGTTGAAATATATAAATATCACCCAAGTCCTGGAATTTATTATTTCTAAACTTGTCCTCATAGGCAATAAATGAGATAATATATCTAGAAGCATCCATAATAGTGCCCAATGTATGAAAATATTTAATAAGCATTGCTCATTCCTATCCTTATTACAGAAAGACTATTTTTAGTTTTTATAAAAATGTCCTTGATATAAATCATTATGTGATGTAGGAGGGTCATCTGTCTATGTGTTACTTTCATTGGTTAATNATGAATACAATTTGTGTGTTGTTATTTTGGGTGTAAAGCTAGCTGTGCGGGTGCCGGCTGAACAAAAAGCAGGCCAGGCCTTCTCCCCCTATCACTACAATTATGCTTCACGTTGCCCTAAAACATACCTGACACACTTATGTGCATGTGTGTGTTGGGATGGTTAAGCATCACTGAGTAAAAACTCCTTGAAGCACTTATCTTTGTATTTCAAGGGACCTATGCACTGGTATTCAATAAATGATCTTTAATTAATGAACAATCAAATTAAGATTTACCTAAAGCTGAGGGGAGGATGTCTAGGTTGAATGGGAATGAAGCAGTTCCTTCCCAGGGTCAGGGCTTAGGGTTTCTGAGGGCAGATGGGCCCTGCCACAGGCACCCCAGCTTGTTTGGTCTACTTTTTGCTTCTGGCAAACACACACAGACTGCCATGGCTAACAAAATTACAGTTTTTTTCCTCTTCATGGAGACTCTTACATGATCTCCAAGGTCACAAAAACTTCTGAATGGACACAGATACTACTCTTCATTTAGACATCTGTCCTTGGAAAGCTAAGAAGAAATGAAATATTACTATTAGTCCATCACTAGATGTGACCCAATGCTAGAGCTAACATGCACGGGAAAGAACCCTATTATTATAATTTCTCTGGAGAGGAACTATAAGGAAGATCCAGAAAACTTCATGTAACAGAAGTGTACTTTGAACATTCTCTCTTTTCTAGAGGAAAAGAAATTCTCTCCTGCCCAGTTCCACCACCCAGAGCTATTGCCTGGGCTAGAGAAGGAGACTGGTCACTTTCCTATAAACTCAACCTTTCTCTACCTTGACTTTCACTCCCAAAGATTTTAGTTTTTACAAGACAGATAATACTGTCTGGTCTGGATACAAAAGGCCAAAGAGAGAATTGACAATTTTATTGTAAAATTGCCCAAAACATATCTTCAGGTGTGAATATAAAACAGAGAGTAACTGCAGAAACCAAGAAACTATAAAAGGACCATGGTGGCAGGGTAGGGTCTTGAGAGGGGACTAGCAGGATGCATGATAGGGGGAAAATGGTTCTCCCTATCACGGGGAGGAGGACTCTAACTGGAAGAGCTCAATACATTAGAAGGCAAGAGGCACAAATAACACCAAGGTTGTTTGATAAAACCTCAAGAAACTACACTACTCTATACTTACCTAAAAGTATATACAATCCATATAAGTACACACACACACACACACACACACACACACAACCTAAACAGAATTATGCCATTTGGGCTGACAATGCTCCCTACAAGAGTCATAGACTACCTAACAAAACCCCTAGAGTCAGGCATGAGAAATCTCCATTTGAGTTGTTGGTTAGTCCAAATGACTCCCAAAACAATATGGACTATTGTTTCCCTTGGCTGTCACTCAGAGGTCAAAGATAAATCCCTACTGCTGAAGACTCCACACACACAGGACACAGGCCTCACGATTCAAGCTGGATATAACCTGAAAGCCTCCTTCCTGAATCTAGCTTCCATAGCACCAAGTACTATGCAAGCTGCCCAGAGGGGAAGCAGGCAATAGTCTTATGCAGTTGTGACAAGTTTAAAGCACACCGCTGACTAGTACAGCGAGATGTCCCCAGAGGTGCAGCAGCAGTACTCCCATCCTGGTGGTAGTCCACATCTGTCTAACTGGACTGAAGGCAAACTCAATGGGAGGGAAATCATGCTTGGTGCTAGACACCCAGCCAACTGCCTGGTGCTGGTGAGGTCATGGCTCTTAGAGGCGATCTTGCTGCCGCTACTTTATGAGACCAGCATAATTCCCAACTCTAGTCTAAATATAATCCTTGTAGTCACAGTAAGTGAAGCTCTCATCCCTCATCAAGGAAGCTTCTCTCTTCAGCAAATGGAGTCCATCACAGAAAACCACAACTGGACGATGGATCCAGGAACCAGGAATCCAGCCTCAGCAGACATATTATCAACACAAGTACTGTACCTAAGGCTCACAGGACATCACAGAAAAGGTAGCAGAAAGGTTGTAAGAGCCAGAGGACCAGAAATCTGCTGAGACCGTCTTCTAGAAATGACAGGGAACCCTCCCTCCATGCCTAGACTAAGGTCAGGGTTTCCTTCGTTTTCCACCCAGTGGAAGGCTCAGGTTCTTTCCATGCAGTGGGCCAATGACGGTTTCTTGGGTGTTCAAGATACACTCAATCTTTGCATGAATTCTTTCAGTGAGTTCTGGAAACCATCATTACAATTTGATCTTTTTAATAGATAAGACAACAAGGTTTGGAGACATAAAGTAGTTTATCTAAGTGATAAAGTTGTAGTCCTCGCTGGAAACTCAGTGCTTAGACACACAGTAGGTCTTATAAATGTTGAATGAATGAATGAAATTACATAAACAAAGCTCTTTATTATAGACCCCCAATTATAAATAAAAATTGTTTCTAGGATTAAAAGTGACAGCCTGATGAATGGAGTAAGCACACAGCCTACGGGGAAACATCTTATCTCACTAATTAGTGACTTCACTCTGACACTTGGTTCATTTCCAGAGACACTGTTGCTTCCAGCTACAGATCAGCCTCATCCTTCCCCTCCTCTGAAGGCTTCTGAGAGGATCAGTAATATTGAAGGGCACACTTCACTGGCTGAATTAGGTACTTAAGAAAGCAAGAAAGTATTTCTCCTCGGCTGGACTGCCTCCAAGGGCATTAGCTCTTCTTCGCTGCTCTATATTCTGCTGTAGAGTCAGATCCCCAGGTGTGAAGGTCATTCTCAAAACCTTCACTGTGTGTTGAGGAGTCCAAATTACAAAGAGCCACTTAGGACAAATTTGGAGATTAGTTATCAAGTGAAGAAAAAAGGAGTAGGCAGCCAAAACCCTCAACTCTAAAGTAAGAATTCAGCAGTAAGAAGGGCGAGTAATAAGGAATCTCTATATTTGCTTAGGACTGTCAAATTTCAGTCTCCTTGATTTCCTGAGAGATGCCTGGTTCTAAACATAGTTACAAAGAATGCAGGGAGCAAGCCCAGTGTGATGTAAGCAGCACATGGGACTGAGGCAGGAGGATCCCAAGTTTGAGGCCAACCATCTTCAGCAACAAAGTGAGAGATTCTCTCTCAAAGGCCCTCCCAAGTCAACCCAACTCAACCCAAAGCAGATCCAACACCTACCAACAAGAGCAATCCATTCACTAGAATCACAGGAAGTTGTGCTAAGATATGCCTTTTTGGTCATTATCACTGCTGACATGGGCCAGGTGGTGCGTATTGTGAAAGGCTGCACTGTGCATTGGTCCATACCAAGTAGATATTAGCGTACCTCTTCCCTACTTGTAATACCCAAAATGTCTCCAGCAATGGCCAATGTTTGCAGTGGAGCAGAATCACAGCCTCGCCTCCTCACTTGGAAAGTCACAGACCTACAGAGTGGTGGATGGAAAACACTCCCGTCCCCTTTCCAAACATCCTAGAATATCCCAGGAACATGAACTCTCACAATGCCTGAGTGCAGACCTGTTTCAGCTTGGGGTGCTGGAGGGGAGAAATGTCTCCTAACATTTTGTGTTTGAAGATGATATGTAAAGATGTCTAATCTTTTGTTGTTGCTTACTTAAAAGCGCTCCCTTCCATTCACCTGAAGTTTCACCATTCACCATTCACTTAAAGTTTGCCAGCCTGGGATGCTTGGATTACAATCCCAACAAAGGCTGCTTCCAGGAGCAGTCGGATTTCTGGCTGTTATGTTCATTCTCTATAGTGGCAGAAAGTCCTGGACTCTGGAGTCAGAACTCTGCATATAAATTCTAGTTCTCTTGCTTGTGTTCATTGTAAGCCACTCAGTTGCACTAAGCTTCATGATCTCAAACCGCAAAAACTTGCCTTGCTTGACTGTGGTAGGCAGCTGATAAGGCCTGGGAAAATGCCTGACTCACTTCTGGCAGGAGAAGCCCTTCCCAGCTTATGTTTTCTTCCTTCAGCTTTTGGTTGCTGTGGTGGAGGCACAAGGGGACACTTCCCTCTGGAGTCCAGTGCCTCGGAGCATTCATTTAGCTTTTCAGAGCACACAGCGGGTAGGCAAGCAACGCTAAGACAGACAGGGAGGCTTCTGAATGTGGCTCACACTTGGCCCGGTATTGGTCAGAAGCCATGAGGAAGGTAACAGTGAAAGACGGGATGTGAGGGGGGCAGCTCTTTCCGGGAGTGTCCTCAGTGGCTGCCGAGGTTTTGTTTCTCTGAGAAGCTATCCTCTAAGCACTTTGCAAGCTCTACTATGGGTGACAGTAACTGAAGTTAGACTTCCATTCCAAGTCAGCTCCAGCACTTTCTAGGAAGATTGTCTCCTTTTAGGTAGATAGGTTTATCTTGGAGCCTCAGAATTCTCATCTGTACATAAGATAATGCACAAGCCTACCCCATGAGGCTGGCTGATGATTAAGAGAACAGCATATATAAAGGGAGAAGCCTAGTGCCTGGTGAGTGGGGTACATTTAAAATATTCAGTGATGTTACCATTATCTGTAAATGCCCAAGTATGCCATATTTTAATATATTCTTGATAGACTCAATGATGGAGCCAACAGAGTTCAAGGTGGGTAAGAGAATTTAAACAGCTAAGCAGTGAAAAGAAAACATGCAGAAGATAACATATGCATGGGGGATACACAAGAAAAGGACAGAGAGAGTAAGCAGAAAGACAAGATGCAAAGGGAACAATGGTGCTTTGAAATGAAAAGTGGGACCAATTACACGTGTGCTCCAAGGCCTTAGGGTCAAGACACGGCAGAGCCATGCCTCGTCTATACATGAACAGATAGTGTATCAGCTGACTTGCTGGCTAGATGCTGTTGTCATTGTCATTGTCATCATCCTCACACTTGTCACGCACAGGACCAACAGTAATAACTAACAGTCTCAGACTTGGAAGAGCTCGCATTTTAGTTGGTTCAGATTCAGTAAGGTTTCTAAGCAGAGCTTTTGAGCCCTGTGATTCTTTCTATTCTTGCTTCCTTAATTGGTTCATCCTTCAGGTGTTAGTTGAAATAAAGGCCCTTTTGGCTGAGTGACTCTTTTCTTCCCCTGCAGGGCCTTTGCCTACTTTTAATGCTCACACTTTTCTGCACCAAAAGTACTTAGTTAAGGTAGGAAATTAATGTTAAGGCGCTGAGAGAACAGGTTTTCTAATCACCATCTTCAGGGAAAGCCACAGAAGCTGAGCCAGTGGGGGAAGCTCTGGAAACACGGTTAGAGAGAAGTCAGCTGGCTCTTGTCCAGGGTATGAAGAGCAGAATGGAGACTGGGGAGTCAGTGCAAACTTGCCCATGGCTCTACCAGGCCAACAGCAGGGCTAACTGGCCCCAGAGGAAATGCCTTCTTGACAGCCAAGTGCTCTGACAAGCTCAGGGACCCAGAGCACACAGTGAAGACGGCCTCCACTCAGAGAGCTCCAGGAAAACCTAGGGAACACTGTGTTGTTCACAAACTCATTTGCAGCTGCTTCCATTAAAGAATTAAGCTGTCTCTGAGTGGCAGCAACATCTATAGGAGCCAGATTGGAAAACAAGCTACAGACCACATCTTTATTGTACAGATACTCATTAATGAATATGTGAAAAAAATACCAGCCAGGGAAAGATGTTTTCCTGCCTTGGAGACTTAAAAAGCATTTAATTCAATCTGGCACGCATGGCTGAAGCTGAAATGGCTACAGTGTGTAGCGTGTGGAAAAGCATGGCCGAAATACTGACTTCAGTCTATCCTGCAGAACAAACATGCCAAAGCTGATGAGAGAGATCAGGTTATCTCCTTTTGGATTTTTAAACATTAGAGAAAGGCTTTTTGTTTTTTTGAGGCACTTCTAAGTTTATGATATTTCCTGAAGGAAGGAGGTGCTGGCTTCAGGTAACCAGGCCAGTCCCTCTATCTCACCCTCACTTCTTGGCAGAGCAGCTCACAATCTGCAGACCCTGATGATATCTACACAGGGATTTCAAAACTGGATTGGCAGGAAATGGTCCAAAATTATACCCCATTTGCTTTTTAAGTGCAGACTATGCTTGTTCTGTGTTTATAGTATGAGCGGGGCAGGTGGGTCAGTGAGGGAAGGACCTGAGTTCATATCACCAGGACCCGTGTTAAAAAGTCAGGCTTGGTAGTGTGTACTTATAGCTCTAGTGCTGGAGACGGAGGCAGCAAATGCCAGGGGCTGGCCGGCTAGTCAATCTAGCTGGATGGCAATCTTCAGCTCAGTGAGAGACTTTCTCAAAAAATAAGGTGGAAAGTGATTGAGGAAGACATCTTATTTTCAATTTATGGCCTCTATATGTGCCTGCACAGGTGAAAACACACACACACACACACACACACACACACACACTCATGCATACACAGCTGTATATCCAATGACTTTTAGATTATTTTATATCAGGCTTTATGTGATTAAAACTATAGTTTTGCAATCTTCAGGTATGTCAAAGCCAGGCATGAATGCAGACATACAAACAGAAAACAGAGAATCTATGTAAGGATAGACAATATCTTTGTTTCTTCTTAAGTCCTATGATGGAGGCTGTTTTCTTTGCTATTTATGAAGAAGGGAATACGAGGTATGTGAGGTAGCTGCAGGGTGAGAGGAGTCAGGCGTTGAAATGAAGCTTGTCTCCAGTGGATAATCCTGAGAGGAGACAGAGGCAGTGGGGAGAAAAGGTAGATCTTATCCTAGCCTTGTTTAGAGGCTTCAGTACAGGGACTACTTTTGTGGATACCCAGTGACAGGGAGGCTCTGCCATGAACTAGAAAACTTGTCCTGCCAGGCTACATTGTTTCCAACAGAAAATGTACTAGAAACAAAATTCATTAAAGTGGTCACCTTAGCCCAAGGTTTTTCCGGGCTATGGGTCACCTCTTTCTATCTGGATACTGACCAGGGTCAATAAGCAGCACCTGTGGATGGGCACAGCACGTGACTACTTGATGACTCATTGAACCTCCAGCCATCACTGTCTTTATCATTCAGGAAATGATTTGTGGGTTAGTGATAGGAAGGTTTGGAGCAGACTTTTGCCAAAATAATTTTTTTTTGAGATAGGGTTTCTCTGTGTAGCTTTGGAGCCTGTCCTAGAACTCACTCTGTAGACCAGGCTGGTCTTGGACTCACAGAGATCAGCTTGTCTCTGCCTCCTGAGTGCTGGGATTAAAGGTGTGCACCACCACTGCTCCACACCAAACTAAATTCTCATCCTCAGTTAATGCAAATGCGGAGCCAAGGTATTATCCCAGCCACTACCTTAGACATTTTCCTGTACAACCACCTGAATATTAAAAATCCATCATTAAACACTAAAGAGAGTCATTACGATTTTACAGGGTTTGCATAAAGAAATATCAGTTGGTGAAGTGGAAAGGAACAGCAAACTTGTTGTGGGAACCTAGGATGAAATAGAATGCAAATTCTATAAACTGTAAAAACTTCGAAGTTCAAAGGAAAGTCTAATTTTAGAAATCTCTAGGCTGGAAAATAGCTTATTGAATCTGGAATGAAGACATTACTGTAAATCCATTGTCTAGCTTGATAATGCTGACATTCCTGAAAGCATAGTGATAGAAACCTTGAACAGTAAAAGTCACATCCCCCTCCTAAAGTAAGGTGGATGGGACATTTCATACTAGTTTCGCTTTTTACACCATTCTGAAGTTTTAGGAGCCAGTAGTCATTTTAAAAGTAAAAGTGGAAAACCATGTCTAGAAATTCCCCGTATGTTAGGAATTGAAGTCTATACAGTGTAGTCTTATACATCCCCCCACCTCAGAAGTTTCCTTGTTAAGTATAATGAGAAATTGGCAGAGTCTACTTACATTTCTCTTCTTTCCCCAATCAAAGATTTAAATAAAAAATTCAGATGTTGACAGAAGTTGGACTAGACACCTAATAGGTTAGGCTTTGACAGGGCCAATGTTTTCTGCTTCTCTTGCTTTCTTTCTCCCAAGTATCTTTAAAAAATAATGCTTTTATTTTTTGGTAATTTTACACAATGTACTTTGATCATATTTATCCACTTCCCCCAACTCCTCCCAGATCCTAACCATCCCCCTACCCCCAAATGACAAAAAAAGGTCTATCACATGTTTTCTTCCTCATGTTATTTTTAATCGCTAACCACCTTTCTGGAAAAGGGCATGAAAGAAAGAGAAAGCAGGGGCAGCATGCTGCTCCTTCCTTCTGCTCCAGCACTTGTGGACATGGCACTCTGCTGTACATGTGTGTACGTACGTTGGCACACTGGCACATGTTGGCACACAAGCACATACAGTGCGACCCGGGTAGTGTTGGTAATCCTGTAAAGCTCTTATATTAGCATTTAAAACACATGCGTGTCATAAAGATGGATGGTCCATTAATGCTAGCTAAAATTTTATTTTTTCCTTGGACAATGTTAGATAGCAAATAAAAATACCACGCCAAACTGAGAGAACTGAAAGACCAATAAAGCTTTCACATGTCAGTTACCATTCAGAAGCCAAGGGTCTACATTTTCATGGCCAATCAGTCCTTGCTTTTTAAAACTCTGTGCCCCAGTGGTATTCCCTTGTTACATATTTCACAGGAATCATCTATTACCAAATGGAATAGACTCCAACATCTAGAAAGAGGCCTGTGAGCTACCTATTGAGAAGGTAGGATTAGAGAAATATGAAGCCGCACTCAGGAGGCAGAGGCAGGTGAATCTTTGGAAGTTCAAGGCCAGCTTGGTCTACAAAGCGAGTTCCAGGATGACCAGAACTATTAATAGTTCTGTCTCAAAAAAAACAAGATAGATAGATAGACAGACAGACAGACAGATAGATAGGGAGGGAGGAAGTGGGTTGTTGTTTTACAATAAAAGTAAAGTTTTTATTATTACTATAGTTACTGCTACTTTGAGAGAGGTACCCCAAGATAACCTGGGAATTAGAGATCTGGGGTGGGACAATTGTCTATATTCTGTCAATTAAGTTTTAAATAAATGCTGATTGGCCAGTAGCCAGGCAGGAAGTATAGGCAGGACAACCAGACATAGGGGAGCAGTGTCTCTCATAGTACAATAATACTTGTATTCTTTACTTTTTGATAATTTCATACATCAATATGTTTAGATCATATCTACTCCCACTGCCCCATCCAACTCCTCCCAGATCCTTATCACCACTCCCACTGCTAAGCCTTGTTTCTCCTTCTCCCGTCTCATTTTCTTCTTCATAGACCATGGGGTTCAATTATGCTGCTTATATGTGAAAGGGTGTAGGGTACCATTCACTGGAGCACAGGCAACTGACCATGGGGCACATCCCTGAAAAAATCTCTCTCTTCCTCAGTAGCCATGAACTGTCAACAACTCCTCAGCTAGGTGTGGGCCTCCTGGGCTCCTTTCCCTCTCCACATGGAGTGCTCCCTTGATCTCATGCAGGTCTTATGCTAAAACACCTGCTGTGAGCTCATGAATGCAAGGGTCTCCACATCTCCAGATGACATTATTTTGCAGTGGTATTCCCCAAACGCTGGTCTTAACCATCTTCCTGCTCCTTCTTCAATGTGCAGAGTCTTCATGGGAATGGGTGTGAGAGACATGTCCCATATAGGGCTAAACATTCTTGGTCACATGTTGTCCTCACTTTCCACACTTGTGAGCTTCTGTATTGACTATTGTCTACAGCATAAAGAAGCTTCTCAGCTGAGGGTGAGAGCTGCCCAGGTTCAGTGACTCACAAGACCCGGGGGCGAAGCTAGCTGGTGGGCAGGTGAGTGGCCTGTCTCAGAACAGTCTTGATGCGAGTTTTACTCTGCCTGCAAAACCAACTCCTATATTAAATTAAGGAGAAAGGAAAGCAAATTTACAGGCTGCTGTTGTGACCCTGAGCTAAGTGTGTGGTCTCTGAATTCAGAGGAACAGGAAGTGACACAGGACAGCAGGATGGGCTCGGGACAAGTGATTCTGAAGGCAGATACCAGTAGAAAGTCTCTGGCGTTTTACTTTCAGAAAAGATTTCAGAAATTCGGCAGAATGAGGATGGTAATGTTTGTCAGCTTTCAGCATCAACCACTGGAAGTGTTTCAGGATAAAGCTTTGCTGCAATTCTCCAGCAATGGTGCCAAGGCTATAACTCAGCTCCTACTAGCCATCTAAGAGCAGATTGTCTAAGGTGTATGTCCCAGCAGTACATAAACTTTGTCTATTCTATAGAACAGGGACATGATGATTGGCAGAATTCTGCAGCCTAGAAACCCACAGTCCCCAAAGCTAGACTGACTTTCTTTCCTTCTTTTTAGATTTGTTTACAGTGTTCTGTCTGCATGTATACCTGCAGGCCAGAAGAGGGCACCAGATCTTATTACAGATGGTTGTGAGCCACCATGTGGTTGCCAGGAATTGAACTCAGGACCTCTGGAAGAACAATCAGTGCTCTTCACCTCTGAGCCATCTCTCCAGTCCCAGCTTTCTAGTTTTCTATGATTTTTTTTATAGCTATAGGTAGGACAGGGTAATTGGAGCTATGTATGGACCCGTCAGGTGAATGAGTGGAAGACTGGACCACACAGATGGACAGAATCTTTTTTTCCCTTCCCATGAGAAGTTGATACTTGCAGAATTATAAGGAAAACTGTAACTTCGGTGTGGCTGTAAAATGAAAACGTGGGGAAGCCATTTAGACAAAGGCTGCTTCTCTCCCAACATTACGGCAATCATACCATTAGATGCGGCAGCACAACTCGGATGTAGGCTTTGTTTGGATCCCAGCACCAACTCCTACATTAAAGTCCTGTAATGCATAGTTCAGCACTAGTCCTAGAGAACATGCTTCCTTCCCAGTTGTTTGGTTCAGATTTCAGCGCCTGAGCTCATACAGCATGGCCATCTGCTCACGACTTTAAAAATAAATAGAGAGAACAGCGTTTCTAAGGACCTGAGGCTAAAAGACAGACATGGTCATCATTAAGCTTACAGATGACACTAACGGGAAGAAGCATGGAATAAGAATTCCAAATGGGAATAAATGCAGGGTAGAGGCCTGGAAAGAACATCTTAATCATTAAATAAATGATGAGGAAGGACTGGCTTTGTGTGTTCATGACTAGATTAGGATCTGGACCCACTGGGGTTGGGGGGAATGAAGCTAGTATAAATTTCTGAGACACAATATTCTGAATCCAAGAGTGCTAGTAAAAATTCAAGTCTCTTGCAAAGATTTTAAACCAGCCCATCCTTGCTTGTGGAGAGGTAGAAACATCCCAGCCCTGGGGAACTGAAACGCACACTGGAATTTCTAAGATGTGATTTAGGAGAACACGTAAAAGGGAGCAGAGTGCAAAGACCCTTTCATCCACTCTTACACTAATCCTTCAAAGCTGTCCAGGGCTTCCACGCCCTTCATTTCTATCTTCTTGCTTCGTCTGTCTTCTTTGCTGTCTTTCTCCTAGTTGAGCCAATGTTGCCATTAACCCATCTAGGCTGCTGCCTTCATCCTTGACTATTTAGTCCACAGGGCGCTTGGAGTCATCTCCTGACACTTGGATCTATCTGATCACAAGTCCCAGGCAATTTCCTTCCCTGGCTGCTCATTGTTCCATATTGTTTCTTAGTGCTCCATCTCATCTCTGCTCATTCTATTGGTTCATGACATTTCACTTTGCTCCTCTTCCACAATTTCTCCAGATCTTTCTCCTTTTAAGACCCCTGCACACACTAGTGCCTTCCTTGGCTCCTCCTATGGATTCCTTATTTTCATCCTTCAGGTGTCTACACAGAGAATAACATTACTGCTTTACCTAAAATAGCTACTTCCTCAGAATCTCCTACCATATACATACATATGACCAGTTCTTATAACATTACTTGTATGAATATGTTTTCAGGGCCGACCATTTGGTATGGGATATTCAATTGGTGTGCTTCTATTTCTTGGTCCTCAGCATTCCCTAGTTGCCTACAAGTGTTTTTGTGTTTAGGGTTCAGGCCTGTGAGCTTTCCCCCTTCTACAATAGCATGTTTACCAGTGAACATAGTTCCTGCATCTAAGACGCAGTGATCATTGCATAAGAGGGGGTGTAAAGACTGTGGCGCCAGTAGCACAGGAAATTTGCTATGAGATTGTCTTCTAGAAATGGCAGAAGCTATACCCATTGAGTGTGACCAACATGGCTGCCTAAACATGAACTAAACAAGAGCAGTATCAGCAGATATGTTAATGGTCACGTGTTTTCTACTTGTCTTTGCTCCAGACTGCCTGAGTTCCTTGAGTGCAACAAGCCATGTCTGTTCCCTGCAGAGCAAGGTCTCAGAACACAGGGCAGTGGTAGGTGGCTGACACTCGTGAGTACCTGATGAGATGCTGATGCTGTGGACCAGTGCAGGGCCAAGCATATTTAAATCCTGACCTTGGGACGCTGTGTACAATATGCTGGGTTCACTTTTAAGGAGGGTATCAGCCAGAGAGCCGATGGATACACAGCAAAGATAATTACTTTCTTAAGTTCCCAAGTTGCTTTTCTGAGACTCTTAGAAGAGGGTCACGTGGAAAATGTGTCTGAGCGTGTGACCTCTGAACCTTCTAAAACAGAAGCAGTAGTGTAGCATTGAAAACACATACTTTTTCCTTCTGCACACTCTCTGTCTCCTGTGCTTTGGAGAGTGGGTCTAAATTTCACTTTATCTGCATTCACATTAGGGTGACTTTGGCATCTGTGTTAGATCACCCATGACGAAAGAGACAAAAATAAGTGGGTTCTCATCCAGAAGGCTTCCCAGCAGGCTTCTCAGTTCAGTTCCAGCCACTCACCATCTTCCTGGGCTTCTTTCCTCAGCCAGTTTTCAGCTCATTTGACTGGCTTAGATTCAAACATAGTGAAGTTGTGAAAACTGAGCTATATAATTCAAGATGCTTACATTTTCTGAGTCTATGTCATTTTTTATCAAAAAAGCATTTGGTTCAGGTTTTAGAGGGTGTTTCTGGAGGCAGAGCTGGAATTTCAGAAAAACAGTGAAGGAGCAGGAGGATGCCTTGCACTTGGATCAACCCTCCTTCCCAGGCCACATGCAGAGCCCATCAGTGAAGCCAAGTGTGTGCAGATCAAACCGTGGGGGCCAGTGGAGAATAGACACCCAATTAGTTATAATAACCTTTGACTGTTAGGTGAAGGGAAAGGAAAGGAAAGGAATACAGAGCCATGGACACCCAGAATGAATCTCAGGATCAAACCATTCTAAGTTTCCTATCTGATGTATAAGCCGGAAGGGTAGCCCTCCTGAGAGATGTGCAATAGGTTTATTAGAGCGCAAGGAGCCAAATGACCGGGAAGCCATGGCCCCAATGAGCTTTACAGTGACTGCAGATGAAAAGGGAAAGCCATATATTTTTAAGAGGAAAAGCTATATAAATCTGACAGCTTCACCCCACTCAGCGAATCCCAGTTATCCCAGGCCAAACCACTCTGTTTTTCTAACAGAGAACTTCACAGTAGGAAGGCATTGTGAAAAACCAGTGGTAATAACCACAAACCACTTGTGTTACACCCTGGGCTCATTCACGATGTTTTCAGGTTCATTTTGAACAAGGTATATTGCAGTCAGTTATCTCTCTCTCTCTCTCTCTCTCTCTCTCTCT
>LOEQ01000053.1:0-26597 GCA_001685075.1 Bramus lutescens | reverse complement strand
GAAAACCAGCCTACAAACCACAATCCCAGAGAATTTAGACAACAATGAGGACACTAAGAGAGACTTACACAGCTCTAATCTACACGGGAAATAGAAAGTAGAAAAAGACAAGATTTCCTGAGTAAATTGGGAGCATGGGGACCTTGGGGGAGGATTGAAAGAGGGAGGGGAGAGCCAGGGAGGGGAGCAGAGAAAATGTAGAGCTCATTAAAAAAATGTTTTTGTCATAGTCCCTATTAACTTATCTATCATCTGTCTGTATCCTGTTGTGTCAGCACCTTGAGGGCAGATGCTGCCTACAGTGGTCAACATCCAGCAATATGATGACTGTAATAAATCCATACGAATGAATGGAACAATATAACACTAAGCTTTATATTTACTTGACTATAGACCTTAATTAATACATAGCCTTTTAAAATAAAGATCTCCTTTTTCAGAATTTTTAAAAAAATATTGATTACAGCAACTTTACAAATAAAAGGTCTACAAAGAAGAAAAAAGGTGCCAGTAATTTTCTTGCCCTGAGATATAGCTCCATCTAATAATTTCCTATACTTACATGTAAATGCAAAATCAAAATCTTATGCTTTAAATGACTTTTTCAAGTATGCTGACAATGGATATGGAGGTATAATGGGGAGGCAGTTTCATCCTCAATTCAATTCAATCAAAGGGAAACCAGAACCCAAACAACACACATAACTGATGGTAGAGCTAGGACCACAAATCCTGTCACAGTTTTAGGATCTAGGCTCTATTGCTCCACGTGGGGTCTTCTGTTTGGATGGTTCAAGTCTCAGTCAATCCAGCAACACTGGGTAGGGGTTAGTGGTTCAGTGTTTCTCCTGAAAAAAATATGGGGCATTAAGTTGATCCTGTGCCCATATCTCAGCTACGCTGTGTATAAGGGGTACCATATGGAAGGGATATCTTGAAGGGAGGAAGAAAAGATAGGTTATTTAACAACTTGTTCTAGAATTTTGTGATAGATAGGCTAACCAAGTAAGCCAGAATGGCAGTGGTAAAAGGCAGAGCTTCTTTCCGAAAGTTAAGTAACATCTGAACAGTGATGACTTGGCTCAGAATACATTGCTATGGTGACTGAAACCACAGGTTTAATTTCACTATAGTCTACTGAGTTGTACTCTAATCCATGACTGATGATTGTACTCCCAAACAGTGCACCCAGAGAGTGCTCAGTGGATGTGCACAGGGCTGTTGAATATTTGTTGTTTCTTATGAAGGATAGTAGGCAAAACTGAGTGGTGACAGCCCATAGCTACACCACTGTGGCCAGAGCAGAAATGTTAAGACAGCATGATCTCAATCTTTGTAGCAGTCCTAATCAGGACTGGCCTGTAATCTTACAAACACACTGTGGGTTACTGGCTCGGCTGATGGAGGACCAAGTCTTATCTGTGCATACACATAATGGTGAGTTCAGAGCTCAGAGACTTTTCTTTTGTTTTTAATTACATCTGTGTGAAGACTTCTTTTGCTGTCCTAGCGTGGGAGTAAGGAAGATGCAGACTGTAATTCCCCATTCCTTTTCCTGAAAGCTCTGTAAATCACACTCTGAAAAAAAGCTACAAGCTGAATTCCAAGCCTCTCTGCAGAGACGTGCCCAGGGCTGGTGGGGTCTGGACTCTGTCCACCGAATGTGCAGATCTCTTCTGCACAAACATCGTCCACTCCCAAGGGAGCCCACGCTGAGTGCCTAGCTGTGGAGACTTACATGTCCCCTCTTTCCCAATGGCAGAACTGTCAGGGAGAGGGCGAGGGAATGACAAAGCAGGGCTGAGCTGAAACGTGCTCCTTTTCTCAGGAGCAGGAGGAGGGGGATGCCACTCTTCTAGTAGGAAAGCCAGAAGGAAACAAGGAATGGGGCTGAAAAATGATTTTCTGAACAGAGCAGGGGACACAGAACCCATTCTCATCTGCCCCCTTCCCCTCCTCCGGTCTTCACCCCCTCACCCTACTTCTTAGCATTTTTTTTTTTGTAAGAGAGAAGTCCTCAGGTCCAGTGGAAAACTGATCAGAGGAACAGAGATGCCCTCGTGCCTCATGTGCTCACGCTTTCTGTCTCTACCGCTATCAGTATCTCTCAGAGTAGTAGTTTTACATTTTACATCATCTTCCATCAGTGACACACAAAGTCCACATTTTGCAGTAGGATTTACCTAAAATGTCCATCTTGTGCTTTGGGATCAACATATAAAGGACCCAGTATTAAATATCATTCATAAAAACTCCCCCCCAAATCTTCTGTACCAGTTTTTCCCTCACCCTAACTCCTAGAAACCACATTTAAAGTGTCCCCCTGTCTGATATTGTCTCTTACCTTTGACTGGTGCTTTAGGAATGGTCTGGCAGGAGCTAAGTTGCAAAGCATGAGGCAAAGCTAACTAGGAAGCGGGGAGAGGTGGGATGGGACATGGCCTGAGAAGCCTTGAGGCACAGGGGCTCACGGTTTCTGGATTTACTCAAGAACACCAGCAGAAACAGAAAAGAATTTGCTAACAGGATTCTTTCCTGAAATATACTAAGCTCGGTTTGAAGGAACTGGAAGAGAAAATACTTACTTTTCTGGGGGACAAAGTAAGTGCAGCTCACTAATCTTCCAATCTTTTAACAAACTCTGCTGGAGATGTAACCACAGTGTAAAATCTACAAGCTTTTATTGGCAATGTTATTTGTCAATTCCACCGCTTTCTGACATGGCAACCAATATGATCCTCAGGTTTAGCTCCGTTGCCCATCTTGGCGGTCAGTCAGCAGTGTCTTTCAGATCATGCCCTGGTCTGGTCTGGTAAATTCTTTCCAGGAGAGACATCGTACACATTCTCTCAGCTGCCAAGTTTCCTACTTATAAGGTGCAGAGGAAAGAGGAAAAGAAAAGCTGGCCACCCTTTTAAGTTTTTTATGTATGATTTCTTTATTAGAGCTCTATGTTTCCAGAAAGGCAGTTTCCCAGCTCACTTGGGCCTTTGTGTTACATCCATGGAACTTGTTTTAGCATCTTAAAGGCTTATATGTGAGCTCTGGGGCCACCAGGTATCAATGGAGGACTTTTGTGTGATGCTTTTAAAGAAAGCCTGGCAGTTATTCTTGCTTATGGAGAATAAATCTATGAAGGTTTGTGTCTTTAATGTCTACATGGACATGGTGTAGGCAGTTACACAGTAGTGTGATAAGATATCCAGGTTGTCCAACCCTGGAACGGAGGCCTTTGGTCTTTCTCTAGCTTGCCTCCTTCTCTATTCCTCTCCAGATTCAAGACAAAGGCAGAATTTGCCTCAGGCCATGACAAGAACACCCAAGTCAGCACTATGGGAAATAACGAGGCACAGTAAGAGAAAATACAATTTAAAGCTAGAAAACCCTGGCAGTCCCAGCTACCATGATTTCTCTGACCTTGGACATTGACTTATTCCTAGAACTTCAGTTCTTTTAATTTTTTTCAGAAAAATTAATAGAGTCATATTTACCTCGGTAGGCTTTCTTTAGAGCAGTTTTATTAAACGACAATTATCTTCTATGTCTATTTTCCATTTCTTACCATACGGCACGGGACTTGGTCATTATGGTTTGCCACAGAGATTGACTGCCAGGAATTATCAATAAGCAAACAGGACAAGATAAAGATGAGTGAATGAAATTTGAATGAAGGAAGGAAAGAAGGAAAAAGGCAGAGTGGCATATTACTGAAACACAAACCAGCACCCTACTCCTGTGACTTGGGGAAGATCATCTGCATTGCTGAAAACGGTACTTGAGGCAATGTATCAGTGTGACCATGGCGTCCCTGGTTAAAGCTCACCAGTGATTTTCCTTACTGCTAGAATAAAAGTTCAAACGCATTGATAATCTGACGCCTGCCTACTTCATGTCTGTCAAGTCTTCCTTCCGTGTCTCAGGCACGTGTGATCTTGTGTTTCTCCAGACATGCCAATTTAGTTCCTACTGTGAAATGTTTGTGTTAGCCCCTGGTCTGCATAGAAAGTGAGGTGGAGGACACCAGGAGAACATGGTTCACCAAATCAACTAAGCAGGGCTCATACAGACTCACAGAGAGGCAAGCATGGGAACTGCATGGGTCTGCACCAGGTCCTCTGCATATATATTATGGCTGTTAGCTTGGTGTTTTTGCATGATGGTGCAGGTGTATCTCTGACTCTTTTTTTCTGCACTTGGGACTCTTATTCTCCTACTGGGGTGCCTTGCCCAGCCCACATGTGAGGGCTTTTGGCTTGTTTTATTTTATCTTAATTCATTATTTTTTGCCATTGTCTCTTGGAAGCCTGTTCTCTTCTGAAGAGGAAACAGGAAGGGATTGAATTTGGGGGAGAGGGAAGGTTGGGTACCTGGGAAGAGTGGAAGGAAGGGAAACTGTGTTCAGGTTGTGTTGTATGTGAGAAAAATCTATTTTCAACTTAAGATAAAAGAACATTAAAACAATAAAGAAATAAAATTTCTTCTCCCCCTTTTTTGAAAACCATAACAAAATGAAGAAAGTTGTGTGAAGTCAGCAGATTTGGCTTCTTACCACCAGTTGTCTCTTCACTTTTGTGTCATATGCTCAGAAAAGCCTGTCCTGTACATACATCTAGGAGCCTTCATCATATTCTATTATTTATTTATTCATTGTTGCTTCCTTCCCAACTCATGCTGTTCAAAAATATTTAATAATATTTATTCCAAATAGAATATATACTCTATGTTTGTTTAATATTTATGCCTTGACTGTTGTTTTCTAATTATTTTGGCTTATTTACACAGATATATGAAAACAAAACAAATATCCATGGTTCTAAATGGAAAACTCTCTCCCCAGTCCTTCCTACCTCGGTCTCACATACATATTTTGAGACTTATTCTTGTTATGTGAATAAAAACAACTGTGCCAACTGGTTTCAGCTTTGAGACGTGGGAGCGATACTCCTGTGGGCCACACTATTCCTTGTTCTGGACTGGAAGGCCTCTTGACTTGGGGTTTGGAAGGTAGAAGCAGTGGGGTAGAAATAGGTAAATGGTAGCAATTGGCAGCGATTGTTCCAGGCTGGCTTTATTCTCAGGACTCTCAAGGCAATAGTAATTTAAGGCACAGGATTCCCTTTCTCTGTTTCACCCTCAGTGACCTTTTCAAATAAAGCAGATAAAGCATCTGTAAAGGCAACCACAGGTGTGGGGAGAATAGTCTGACCTTCCTTCAGGACCATGTGATGCTATGATAGCATATGATACCCATGCAAAAGAATCATCTGTGTGATATTTCTGAAAACAAAACAAAACAAAACACAACACAGCTTTTCCGGGCTAAGATTTCTCTGATGATTATGTAGCAGGTCACTCAGAACTCCACCTTGGGGTAAATCTCATCATCACTTAGGGGTCAACATCTAACTCCAAGTGCACTTTCGCCTTAAGAGATGGGCTCCTATTGTATCTGATCTTAGAACACCCCCATCTGCTTTCAACATGCTGCATGTGACGTTAACTAATGTATCCTATTAGCGTTAAAAGAAAACAATCTGGAAAAATCCACTCTCAAGCAGAGTTCAAACAGGCCACAAGGAGATGTGGAATCTCAATTGTACAAAGTTTGCTAAAGTAATAATAATGAATTTATACATTATACACAAATAAATGTGTGTGTGTCTGTGTATCTGTGTAGGTGTGTGTGTGTGGTGGGGGAAGTGAAGCCAAAGCCCATGGAATGGTTCATGAAATCAAAGACAAGAATGCTATGTCTGATTTATGAAAGAGACCGCCAATAACAGAAGGCGAAAAATCCTCCTGGTGTGGAAAAAGGCAAGATCAAAAGAACCAAATGATATGGAAATGAATTGGGAATCTTTCTCCAGCTTACTTACTGGTAACGGGTTAAAATTCTGGTCCACCAGATGGTTATATCCATGGTCAAAAAATGAGTGTCGTATCACAACATCAATACCCTGATTGGCCAGCATTCCTAAAGTGTTTAGCCATCTAAAAAGCAAAAGAAAAAAGCCACATCAGCACATTTAAAATGGCATTTTACAAGAACTGAATATATCTACAACTCACAAATAAACACTACTCCCTCCCCCAGGCACCACCATCTTTATTTGATGCTTTAAAAGGGAAAATTTTAGGTGCTGAACATGAAGCTGTAAGAGATCTCAAAGATTTTCAAATCTAATCTCTTTATTTTACAGGAAAAGAAACTGAAGTCTGAGAGAATAAAATGAATTGTTCATGGTCATAAAGTTATCACAGTTTATGACACATTTTACTTCTGGAATACTAACAAATGAATGCTATGCCCACTCATAAGCCTACTGTGTCGTCCCTGGCCACAAACATGCAACCACAGAATTTCACGGTGCACCCTGCATCCTCGGTCTCCTCACTCTGTAACAGGATTCCAACCTACATAGGTCAACAGCCTTGTCATTTGGTTCCCTCATGCATCACTGTCCCAGTCAATGTAATTGTGTTTTTCTCAACACAACACTAAACAATTCAGAGATTACCTGAATTACCTGTTACCTCCTCATATGTGATACCTACATTTACCACACACTTATTCTTGACTATGCAAAACGCTGAGTTTACATCACATGCAAAAGCCTGCTTTCTAGGTTCTTCCCGAACTTCCTGCTGACTCTGCTTTGTTGCAGACACATTTAATTCATTCACCAGTTTGTTTCTCTTTCTGTATTGCCACTGCTGAAATCTCGCTTCATATTTGCTTTTACCTCAGACTTCATTCTTTACAGGTCTAAGTTGCACAAACCACTTTTGAGTAGTCAAGAGAGCATGCTCCTTTGTACTAACCCAAATCTTCACATATGTTCTAGCTCCTGCTTAGTATTTCCTATCTACCTTCCTCTAACTCATTTCTTTCTGTTTGGCAAATTCCTTACCATATTAAGCAAGTGCTCTTTTCTAAAAGCTGCCATCCAAGTCAGAAGCATCACCTCTGCCTTCACAAAGCTCTTTATTTGTGCCCTCAGCCAGCATGGCAGACGGCGAGCAGTCACCTGTCTCTCTACTGTTCCCCACTAGTTACAGGTCCTCAGTCATGGAACATTTGAACTTAGATTCAGAACACCCGAACAGTTCCTGGCATGTCGTAGGTACACAACAGTGTTTAGGTTGACATTTATCTGGATAAAATTAGATTCTAGGAACTTTGGAAATCACCATTCAGCACATGGGAAAAATTACACATAGTTATGATTTCCCAAATCTGAAACCATATGGAGCTCTAAACCCATGACTTCTAGAATTAAGTTTTTTCCTTACTGAAATAAAGAGCATTTCTAATTCTTATATTATGAACAAATAATGCTTACACTTTCAAATCTTTTTTTACATTTACAATTTTATTTTATTCTTATAAAAATGAACACATTTACTGACAATTAGAGTTACAAAACCAAGTCCCAAAGCAAAGCAAAAACACAAAACCAAAAGTTTTAAATAGAGAAAAGTCTGTGTACAACACAGCAGAATCTTGTGTTAGTTTTGTCACACTGGGCCACTGCGACCCAGAGCATTGAAACGACTTTGGAAATATCACATGGTAAAACTATGGTGAGCTTGTGAACCACGATAATAGGTTTAGCTCTTGCTCTGCTCCTGTAGCACAGTAGCAAATGGAGTAGCAAAGGATGCCCTGTGCTGGATGCAACACGGCCTCTGGGTGAAAGTCAGAACTCTTGCCATGTTCAGAAAGTACAAATATCGTGTTTTATTTTGTTTTATTTATTAATATTTATCCATAAAAGCAAATATGGAGTTTCCTCGTCTAGAAGATATAAAATCCGAGGAAATGCATAATCACGTTTTGCACGAGCTCCTCCATTAGCACCATTTGCACAGCAACACAGGACAGTCTCTTGGTGTTTTGTGTATGTACATTGCTCACTTATTCAATATCTATTCTCCCATTTCATAAGTGTTTATTGAATACCTACTACATATTATTGTATGCTGCTAGATGCTGGAGACATGGCAGCCTATCAAGACGAATTCACAGTATTCCAAAGAGTTTGAAGACTGTCAGGGTAGCACTATCCTTGAGTCTGCATTAGCACAGAATTCTGATCCATGCATACATTTGCATGTGCCCTAGGAAGCTCACAGTTATGTGATATATTGGAAAAGTCCTGGGAAAAATGCCACCTTTCTGCATACTTACTGGCTTCCTTAGGCTTCTTAGAATCCTCTGCCCCTATCATTTTTCTAGGAAAAACTATCCCGTCATGAACACAGCACATTGCGGTGTGCTGCCTGTAGAGCTAAGATGGGATGGATGACAAGGGAGGAAGAGAGAAGACCAGGAGCAGAATGAACTAGGTTTGTCTGATCTCTGTGAACCAAGCACTGATAATTTGAACTACAGCCCAAATGTCAACAACTGTATTCATCTGCAAAGTCCATGTAGAGCTCTATGGCTATCTGGCTGATGCTCATGCAAAGGGAGGTCTCTGTTCAGCTGCCTCCATCAAGGTCTGTAGTACTTTTCATTTCACACCATTCCTTGAAGGGAAGAGAGTTCAGGAAAACATTCAATACAATTGGGCTGCTTGCTGGACCTCACAGCAGAATCATTTGGCAACAGCTAAGGAAAAGCCATTCCTGAGCTGATTCCAAGGGGACCCCATAGTACTGGCTGCCAACCTGGCTTCTCCCTCCTTGCAACAGGATTCATATCAAACTAGTGGGGAGTAAATTATAAAAAAAGGCTCTTAGCAGTACTGCATTAAATGCTGATTCACTCCATCATTCATTTCAGCCATGTTTATTGGATGTCTCTGTGAAACACAATGTTAGATGCTGAGATTATAAACATGGGAGACCCAGAGTAACACCATGAATTACACTGAGCAGTTATCTTTGTGAATGTTTGATGTGATTCCATCTGAAAATGCCAGCTGCTTGGCCGTCCTGATCCGTTCTTCACAAATGTATTAGTGAAGCTGTTTAGATGGAAGGGAACTTCATCTGTCTAATTAGGGACAGCTGTTAGTAGCAAAACACACAGCTGAGGGCAAAACTACATGCTTTGCTCACCAGAAAGCCAGGGCCAAAGGACTACAATGAACAAGGAAAAAAAAATAACTTGGTTAGTCTCTAGTTGTGAGAGGTTTGTACTGGCTACATGACACTGGAAAGCCAAGAAATGCTGTATGCTTCTGGCTCAAGTCATCTCCAGGCAACTACAGTAGCCTTCAAGTTCATTTTCTCACCCCTTCCAAGATCCTGTACATAACACTGACAAGGTCTTACTTTTAAAATGCTCGTCAGATTATCTCTCTCTTCTTTGAAATCCTCAGTGGCTTGGTATGAGCCCAGAACAAGGCCTCATTTCCTTTACATGGTTTTCAAGCCCCTCCATGAACTGGTGTGAACTCTCTTCATGGTCTCAGCCTTCAGTCCACCCCTGTGGAAACAAGGCTTTCCTCACAGTAGGCACTGCTTCTCTACGATTGCCTTTCTGGTAACATTTCTTCAGCCTGAGGTACCAGAACACTCTTTCCATGTCCCACACAAGTGCCACTTTCCCCTGAGACCCTTCCTGACAATTCCACTCAGGGAAATTCTGTATTCCTTTGCAAGCCCATCTCCATCTGTGGGGGACAGAAAGGGAAGCCGTCTCCTGTAGCAGGAAAAAGGCTGGACTCCGAGCAGGCCGTCTGGGTTTAAGTCTGATCTCTGCCACCAGCCAAGCTGCCTGGGCTAACTTACTTTAACTCTGCTATTCAGCTTCTTTGGTTGTGATGAGAGGACAATAGGAGCCTCTGTTTCTTTCATGGGCTCATCACAGAGACAAAAGCATCGATCTCACTGGTTGTCACAATATCAAAACATCTCAGACTATACTTGGCACCTGGTAGATCCAGTAGACTTCAAAGACTTATTATAGCATAATTATTCTTTGCAATGTAGTTATCTCTCATACTAGTCCCTCTAGTCATGTTTCTGGAGGACAAAACCATGCCTCCAAGAACCATGGTAAAATGCAGCTGGGAGAATGTATGGTATTGACTCTGTGGTTTGAACTATGACTTACTCAAGATGACATCTGTGCTATGGTGCTTATGTCTGACAAAATGTTAGTAGCTGGAGAAGTGACTAATTACTGTTTGTGAAGTGGTTAAAGACATCCACAAATGAATAGATGCTAAACTTTCCAGTGGAAAGAAGCTTTGCCTTGTGACAGGAAGTGAGTGTGTTATGGTTTCACTGTCTTTTCCTGGAAGTTCCTAGGAGTGAAAACATGAATTACTTACAAGAATCCTGCAGCATAGGAATCTGACAGATTGTTTGTGCCTCCAGCTGAGGTGGTCACCACGCCTTCGAGCCAAATTTTCTTTCCTGGAGTGTATGTATTGACCACCTGTTCACACAACAAAAGCAGAAGGGGACAGATGAGGTTTTCAAAGCTATTCCCAGATGAGAAGCACTGTCATGCCCTAAAGGAAGTGTCTCTCATTCCCTGGTCCCAAGGGGTCTGATTTGTGCTTTGTTTCATGGAGATGTGTATCTGTTACTTTCCTTTTACAGGAAGACCATGCAGAGAGAAGAGGCGGTCTGCTGTGGTGGCTGAAAGGCTGGGTCTGGAGCAGACCGCCCTGAAGGCAGAGCGAGCTGCCACATACAAACAAAAGCATTAGTGTTCCCACATGTTCATTTTTATTCTTAAATAAACCAAGTGATGGCGTGATAGAACAAATTCATGTTCTAGAGTGTAAGATGACTTTAGGGATGTGGTATCCCTCAAAGAAAAAGGTGAACCACATCATGTTTCTCTGTGAACAGGTGCTGATAAGCAATGATTTTCAGGACCACGTTACAACACTTCTGTATTAAAGCACACCATCTATGTATCAGAAGTCATGATCTATGAGAGGAGAGAAAAATGTTTTGGGGAAGTGTGTAATGAGCATGGCATGTATATTGCACCATATTTTGAAGACAACTGAAGTAAGTATGAAAAGAAAAGTCCTTGACCCACTGGTCAGATCTTCACAGGGAAACACAGCTGCATGCCTTCCAAGCAGAGGCAAAGCCATGTTAAAATGTGTTACTCTGAAGTTTTGAAATTACCTAGTCTCTGTTCTACAAGTTGGAGGTTGGCCAAACTATTCAGATCAGGGTGCAGATGCCCTGGAAAGCAATCAGACAGTTCTGTATTGGGTAATACTAGTAGCTTCTGAAAGTATAGTTTGTGTTGAAAGCTTGTCTATAGCTAGTTCATTTTAGGAAATAGTAACTAGCAGGAATGGTGACCTATAGGACTGAAACAAGGAAAAGACAAAAGTAGGTTATGTTTTTAAATTCGCAGCCAGTTCTGGTGACCTGTACTCAACTTCATAGGAACTTTGGCAAAAGCCTATATAATTCTCAAAACTTAGTTAACATTTAAAAGCATGGATTTGGAATAGATCAACTATAAATCCCTTCTGAAAATAATATATTAAGATGTATTAGTATTTTATAATATGGATGCATGTGTCTTTGGCTCTTAACATTCAGAGGTTAAGACTGCCTTTGATTATAACCTGTTGAACCGCATAAGTTATAGTAATAACTGGTCTAGAAAGGCATACTAACTGATGTAATAGTGACATGAATGTCAGGGAAGTAACCAACCACTATCTAATTGCATCCCAATATGAAACCCCATAGTTGGCACCACTACCAGGCCAAGAACCTACAGTAAGACAAATTATAATCCCCGGAGAACAGGTTATTACTATTATGCTGCTAAATAAATATAGTATTAAATTTATTCCAAATAATATCATTACACTCATATAGCAATGCATCTCTCAACTGTTATATGAGAAACTTCTATTTGCAATAGACGGTGATTGACACAGAGACCCACAACTGACCAAAATGCAAGGAATATGAGACTGTAGAATGTTCAGCCCTTAAAGGAACAGATATTCCATATCTTCCTTTCACCAGAGCTTGGGGATCATTGTGGAAGAGAGTGAAGGAAAGCGTATAAGAGCCAGATGTGACAGATGACAAGAAATCAGACAGACGGGGCAGAGAGAGCACAGACTGGAAGTGGGAGGAGACATTAGCTTTTCGAAAAGGGAGAGATAACGTTTTCTATGAATGTAGTCCTTGGTAATAATGTTGACAATGTTCCAGTGCAAGAACACACATCCAAGAATATGTGAACAGCACAAATTGGTTTTGATGGGTTTAAAAATAAAGGTCACTAAATTGGGTGGGTAGGAAAGGTGGGTGGATGAATTTGAGAGAAGTGTGGGAAGGGTGAACACGATTACAATGCTTTGTACAACACTCTCAAAGAACTAGTTTTTTTAAAAAAGCATGTGTTTGATTATGGAAGTTACAATTAACCAGGCAGTGAGACACAAATAAAGTTTAAAAACACCTCTGAGATTATCATCTCAGAAACAAAGATCAGGATTGGTAGATTATATAATAGACTTCAATATATTATATAATAGATTTCACCCAGAAGTGGTGAAATCACCTAGGCAGAATATTTTTTTAAATACGGTGGAAAGATTTAAGGATTTCATTAAAAAACACTGAGGCATTTTCAAATACTTTACCACTTCCACAAACATTAAGCACCTGCTAAATGCTAAGCAGACCTCTGGGGCAGGTGTGCTGTCACAAGTCCATGGTCATCCTGCAAGGAGACTAACAATAAGTAAACAAGCAGATAGCAGGAATTCAGGTGATAAGAAGAGCCAGGAAGAAAACAAGACAATAAAATGCTAGGTAGGAGCTTGCCAGGAATGAGAAGGATGCTTTAGACAGTGGTCCATGAAGAGCAAGGCTGCATCAGAACTGAGACTTAGTTAAGAGGAAGCCAGGTCATCAATTTTCCCAAAGGAACAGCCCAGAAAAAAATGTGAGGTGAAAACAGGACCATTGCCTGTAGCAGCAAAAGAAGGCCACCTGGAGTACAGTACATAAAGAGACGAAAGATTGGACAAATGAGGTCAGAGAAGAAAGGAGGGCGCTTTCATTCTGATTGTGATGGAGGCTATTGGAGGGATTTAAGCAGGAGAAGGGTCTGATCTGACTAATGTCAGATCATTGTAGCTGCTATGAGGTCATACATATGTCTTAAAAGGATTGTAAAACCTGTAACATGATATACAAATTAAAGGTTCTGTTATTTCTATGACCACTTTGAGCTTTAATGTCTTTATACATAGATGGAATAATACCTGACAGGATTGTACTAAGGATCCCAGCTGTTTGACAAAGAATAAATAACACGAGGCCAATGACAGGATAATCCTGAACTAGTGGAATGGGATGTGGACCCAGAGGGTGAACACAGATTTATAAGAGCCCTTTAAGATGATGCATGCATTCAGAGAACTAGTCCAGATATTCCGACGGTTTGGCAGTGGGATTCTGAACCATTCATGATGCTTACAGGAAGCCTTGAAGTATAATCTGTTTGAGAGCAGGTAACCCAGTCATCTTTTCTTTTTGTATATTTATTATTTTTCAATTGTGTGTGTGTGTGGGTATGTGTGTATATGTGTGTGTATATGTGTGTGTGTGGGGGGTATGTGTATGAGGATGCAGATGCCTGTGGATGCCTCTGGCCTTTGATCTTCCTAGAGTTAGTTACAGGCAGTAGGGAGCTCTTTGATGTGGCTGCTGGGAACTGAACTTGAGTCCTTTGGTCCAAGAGAAGTACTTGGTCTTAATTACTTAGCCATCTCTCTACCACACCTTTCAATCTTATTTTCTTAAGTGTTTAGTTTCTTTAAGAGTACCTGGCACAGAACTGGGGCTTCACTGAAAATAGGGCTCTAGTCACACATAGGACGTGATGTAATACCAGACCTGCCCTTGTATTAGCTCACAGTAAATTCACTCTTGGAGGAAAATATATGTCTTAAGAAAGGGTGATTAAACAGGTCAGTGAATCAAAAGCCATGTGCTTCTTGCAAATACAAATTCAGAGATTAGTAAAAATAGAGACATACAAGGAAACCCTCTAAGAACATTAGAGACCTAGGCAAGAACACTGCTTATTTATTTGCTAAGCTTCGTTGTAGCTGAGAGGAAAAGAGAAATCCTGACTCTTGCAGCATGTGACTTATATATGACACCCAACAAACTCTTAAAGGTAAACTGTCACCCAACAAGATTTGAATGTCCAAGACCTTTATGAAGAACCGTTATGATGTTCTGACAGTGAAGATTCGAGGAGGACCACATCCAGCTACTTTGTGAGCAAGTTCACTGTCAACACTTGGAAGCTGAAAGTGGTACACTGAACTTGGAGGGGTAATTTGCATGAGATAGTTTTATTTCAAAGAGTTCAAAACATCCTCTTTTAAATGAAGATATGACTCCAAAAATGTTTGAAATTATAAAAACTATGCATACATGATCCTACAAAGTTTACTGATACAAAAAACAAAAGTTAATCTTTATTTTCTTCTGAATGTAGAGAGAACTGAATGAAAAAATATTTCCTTTCTGTTCTCAGAGCTGAGGATATAAAGCACATGGTCACCTTGCATGGTCACCTGGGTTCAGCCTCAGCTAGTTCTTCCCGCAGTATTATGATTGGTGAGGTAGTATTCAGTGGTTGTTAATGGCCTGGGCTCCAGAGACAGAGTCCTGCATTTTACCCTGACCTTACTGTATAGTCACCATGTGACCTTGAATATTTAAAATTACTTCTTTGTATTCTAGTGTAGAATAGAATGTCTACCTCAGTGTATTTATGCTTTAACTAACTGACATTTGTAAAAAGAACTTAAAAACAGTTCCTGGTGTATAGTAAGTACTTAAGCCTAAGTATTTTCTGGATTTCTCTCCTTGTTCAAGGTACCTAAATTTGTGCTTGAGAAATTTAATATCAGCATTGATTGCTCTTTCCTCAGATAAGTAACTTGGGTTAATGGATAATATCCCAGATAAATGTTAAGCATTAGGAAAGAGCAGTTTAGGATTTAAAATACACATGAATAATACACACAAGCATAATTAGCATATATATGTATATGGAGTTTAATTAGAAAATACTCAACCACTTTCCGCATAAGCATCCTGTTATCCACACGAATGAAAACTGCACAGTGAGGTAAAACTTGGATACAAACTAAAGCAGTTATCTGACCAGGGAAATATTCCTAAAGGAACTTAGGAATATTGTTGAAAGTTCAAGGAGTCAACAGGAATGAGAAAATATTTTCTATGCCTTTACTGTTGGGGACATGGGAGATTTGGTGAATTGGGGGTCTTCCAAGAACAGAGAAGGCCAGCATGGTGAAGTGTGGTGGTGGTATGGATGCTGATGCTGGGCGCTGGTTGAGCTTGGGGAGAAAATCAGCTTGGGCTGAAGAGGAGAAAAATCAAACAAACAAAAAGGAAAAAAAAAACAAGGAAAAAAACCCAGAAAAAGCAGATGGAACCAGCTGCAAAATTCCCTTAGAAAATGAAACTCTAAGAACCAAGGGCTATAGTTCAACACTGCGGTTTTCTGAGTAAATATGATTCTCCCTGTGCTGGAAGAGAGAAAAGGAGAGGTCTCTGGGAAGTGAAGGGCTCCCGGTGAGAAATGATGTGCCAGCGAAGGTTACTCTAAGGGTAACTGGGGAGGAGGAAGGGGTCCATGTTACCTGAGTGAGCATAGGAAGAGGCTGGCTGCCCAGCTCCCTTCCAGCTATTTTGTTCCCCAAATCAGCCCTGGGGCCCCTGTGGTCAAAGGAGCTCTGAGGCACCCAGAGAAAAGCCCATTAAGTGGCCATCAGTTGCTGGCTTCTCCATTTGCTAAAGGCAGAGAGGCAGAAGGGGAAGGCTTTCAGGACTCTGTCTCTTATATTTCAGAGACATGGACTGAGTGAGAATGTTTGGTTATGGGAACACACTGAGGTGGGGGAAGGGTGGGGAGGGAGAGAGTAGAGAAGAGGTGTGAATGTGGGGGGGGTAGGGAGAGCACACTTAGGAAAATATTCTTGATTTTTCAAAAATAAAATAGGAACATAGCCATTTATGGAGCACATTTTCAAACCTCGTCTTCCTCTTCCTGTAGTTCCTTGATATCCTGCCTCTAAAGCTGTAATCTACGTCTATAAAAGACTCCTGAGGACCTGGCTTCAGGTGTTGGCTGTGCGAGAGATGGTAGCATTGCTGCAGCAGACATGTTGTTTATGGTTATCCAAACCAACACCTTCCTTAATGAGAAAGGAAGCAATAAAACAGGAACAGTGGACAGGCCAGCTGGTTTAATCAGCCCTGGCAGGGGGCCCACCTTCCAAAAGAAGCTGGAGCCCATTAATTCCAGGATCTCATGGACTTGGGAGCCAACCTTCCCCTGAACTTCACAAGAGCAGTTGCTCTCTACCCAGAGTGAGCCTCCTATAGGGCTGGTCACAAAGGACTGCTTTTAGGAAGTCTCTTCTCGGTCTTTTCAAATTCCATTATGTGTGTGTGTGTGTGTGTGTGCTACCGTGTGCATGTGGAGGTTAGAGGACAAGTTAAGGGAGTCACTTCTCTCCTTTTCAACATGTTGGTTCTAGGGGCTGGACTCAGGTGCAAGTTTTGGTGGCAAGTGCCTTTACCCATTGAGTCATCTGGTTGGTCTTCAGGAAGCTCCTTACACCCTACCTGTGTGTCTTCCTTGCATTTCAGCAGTCTAGACTCTTCACTGTTTGTGAGTTGTCAAGGTGAACTCTTGATATTGTTTGTTTTGTCCACTCTTTGTGTGTAGTTATTGATTTAACACTACCAACTTTACTGGAAGAGGAGTGGATAAAGTTGACTTTTCTCCTTCCTCTCTGTTCCTTTCTGAGTTTGGACCTCACAATTTCTTTCTTTGTCTTCCTGTTGTTCTCTTTCTTTTCTAGACTAGCCTCCACTCTGCAGCCCTTTGTTAACTCTGGGATCCCTCCCCAGTTTCTCATTGCATTGCCAGCAGTGGGGAGCAACCATTTTTTTTGTTGTCCCTCACAGAGAGAGGTCTGTTTGATCAGCAGAGAGATGAACAATAAGCAGAACAGTAAATAACTTGTATCTAATCTTACTGCAACCTGTGGTCTGACTGTGGACCACAGGTTAGGACATTGACTGCTTTATTTACGATGGTATTTACCACCACACATAACCAGTGCTTAGCTACCCATTCTCCATTCCTTCCCCGTAAATCCCATGCAGGATGGGGTTACTGCTTTAGAAAAATGTCTTATACTTTTGTTGCTTGTTTTCTTTCACCTGCCTCTCTCACCCATGCTTCCTGTTAGTTTTTTCCAGGATTATTTAAAATTATTTTCTTTATGAAATAGTTCTCAACTCCAGGAAGTTTCTTTTTTTTCTAAGTTCCAAAGTTTTTTGAACCTATCTCCTATTTTGATCTTATTGCGCAAAAAATGTAACTTTATATATTTCTCTTTTTTTCATGTCTCACGGATTTCTTGATAATGATTTAGTCAGCAAATGAAGATTTTTTTGATGAAAAGACTAAGTTTCAAAAAAGACAACTAACAACCCACAGCTAGCAAGGGCAGACACCACACACCCGCAGCTCCAGTTTATAGCTCTGTTACCTTCTGATGGAATTTTGCTACTTGAGGAGAACTACAAGACTTTGCTTGCCTAAGCTGCCTCCATATTTAAAATGTCCTTAAGTTAGATAAGCTGGGCTTTTCTGAGCTGAGTCACTCCAATATCTCAACACATTCCTCTTATTTATGCTGTCTGTTGCCTATGTAATTTCTTTCTATTCTCTTTCTGCTACAGAGTACCATATTTACCCAGGTTTTTGTATTTGAACAAATTCTTAGTCTGTTTCAGTGATATTTTTGGGATTTAAGAATTTACCCTCTGTTCTTATCCCAAATTAAAGAAAAAGAACAACTGAATGAAATTGAGACAACAATATTAAAATAGGAACACAAAGACAGGATGAAGTCAGTTAGGAAGCAATGCTACTTTGAGCATATGAAAGAAAACAAGGAAGAATGTTCCAGAGTCCTAAAGCAATGAGAAGTGATAGTGAAGACAAAACAGAAAGAAGTTGCTGGCTGCCCCCTTTCTCCATCCTTTTCTCTGACTAGCCAATATTTCAGGCTACTGAATGCTTTGCCACTCAAATGCCAGACTCCACAATTATCAGTAGTGATTTTATTCTTGGTTAGGACAAGCACTACAATCTTCTTCTTTCCACGCTGAAATGTTGCAAGATCTCAAGTTGTCACCTCTACTGAGGATGCTTTTGGCTCTAAACGGCTATTCCCCCAACTGCCCACAGGTGGCTTATCTTTCCACACTGCCATTTCCTCCTACTGTCCCTCTCTACAGAACGTCAATGGAGCGCAAAGCATCAAAGTCAAGTCTTGAAAAGCCTGTTCCCCTCCTCCATCACTTGTCTGACATCACGAAAGCTTTAAAATTCTCATCAAAATCTCATTTCCAAGGCAGTCACCTCATATCAACTAATTGTGGGGTCACACTGGTACCCTCTCACTAAGAACACTGCTATTTTTCTTTGAAAACATTTCTAATCCTGGGTGGTTAGGAAGAAATTTTGCATAAGCTACAAAAGAGATGGTTAATAGATGTCAAATTCAGAATAGTGTAATGGATGACCATGGGTTTAGTGAAGTGGGCCTGAGTTTGAACTCTCTTTTTACTGCTTAGGAAGATCTGTAGCTTTGAGCAAGTTGCAATAGCTTAGTAATGCATGACTGACATTTGCAACCAAAGGGTAACATGTTTGTAAAATAATAATCTATCTTTCATAATTTAATACTTTTGAAATCAGAGTGCTTACATAAGCATCATCAACTGAAACCTGCCTGCAGTTTAGCCCAATTATTTGGGCAATCATTTATAGACTAATGGTGTAGTCTATAAATACCTGTGTCTAAAAATCAAAGCCATTAAAGTTAATAAAATGGCAAGGATGAAACCTTGAAACCTTGGCTCTCTTCTGATCAGTGCGTTTTGGGCTAGCTCCTTCTATAATACCATTAGTGCCTCCTATGAAGAGCAAAAGCTAATTTCTTCTAGGTCATGCTTTTCCATTTGCATGGACGGAGCATGTGGCTCACACAGGCTCATTTACTTGGGGATCACAGAACTTAAGCTGCTAAATCCTCACTTTCACAGGCAGCTGTCAGTGTCCTAGAAGGAACCCACTATGGTGTTCACAGGCCAATGTCTTTAAACTTTGCAAAGTGGCTTTGCTTTCTTTTTCTTAAAGAGGTCCCTATTGTATAAGATCTAAGTACCATAATATTTGGGTCACCCAAGGCACTAATGTGGTGTACTTTGTATTTGTGGTCCTCAGTGTACTCTTCCTTTGTTGTGCTTTATTGGCTTGTGTTTCTGTTCCTCTTCACTGACATCTACTCTTGAGAAGGTATCTTCTATTTAACACTAATATCTTAGTGTGGAGTTCAACCAGGGTAGCTGTCATCTTGCTAGGTTGATTAATATTTCACATAATGTTCCTGAAATGAAATAAAATAGTGTTTTCTAAAATAGAATATCTGATATTTATAAGCAGATTGCACTGCTATTTGGAACTCAAAGATAACTCCCCTTTACCTCTATACACATAAATGATACACTTCTGCCATGCCTGTATATAGACATAACTCACAGGGGTCTCTACATCAATTTCCTTATCTCCAGAACCACACTATGAAGTTAGTAGTTGACTAAACTTTCAATGTGAATGGCAAATGTTACTTCTTTGTTACTTTGGTTTTATCTTGGTCATCCATCCCCAGTTCCTTTGTGTTTCCATTCCTCCAATATTTATTGAATATCTGCCAAATGCTACACACTGGGACAGTATAGAAAAGATTCAGCATTGTTAAATGATAGAATGAATTAAAGACTGGTTTTATAAACACTGATTTTTATGGTGATAACTACCATTCTTATCCTATTGATGTGTATACTTTCTAGTTTCTCTCACCAAAGATTAACATTATCATTATTGCCCCTTTAATTGTGCTTATATTTTGTCATCTTCAAAAGTAACTAAATTTGTTGGTATGTTAAAAAGTGGACAGACTGAAAAACTGGAAGTTTCACTGAGAATAAAAATTTCTTTTTGTATGGTTATTAATTTACTAGAATTATTTATTTTCTACCTTACTTCCATGACCTTACATTTAAGATACATGAGAAGCAGCATAATATCATTGTATTTATTGAGACTTCTAAAGAGTTGACCTTTGTTGGAGAAGGGAGGCCGCTTGTTGGTTCCTGGCCACCGGGCTAGCTTAGACCCAAAATAATCACACAGAAACTATATTATTTAAATTTATTATTTATTATTTAAATTAAGGCTTGGCCTATTAGCTCTAGCTTCTTATTGGCTAACTCTTATATATTAATTTAACCCATTTCTATTAATCTGTGCATGGCCATGCAGCTGTGGCTTACCGGTTAAAGTTCTGGCGTCTGTCTCCAGTGGGGCTACAAGGTCGCATCTGACTCTGCCTTCTTTCTCCCCACATTCAGTTCTGTATTCTCTATCTACCTAAGTTCTGCCCTGCTATAGGTCCAAAGCAGTTTTTTATTCATTAACCAATAAAAGCAACACATAGACAGAAGGACCTCCCACACCAGACCTTTATACAATAACACAGTAGATGATTAAAGATTGTTGTTAGCATCCATTACCACTTATATATCTAGTCTATCAAGACCTTCTCACAATCAATTTCTGAGTAAACCCATGCTTCATGAGGGATGTCTTGTTAAACTTAACTCCCATACTTCTCTTTCCGTCAGTGGGCTCTTTACTCTGATGTGGGTACACTCTGTAATCTCTAAGGCATCCTTGTCTCTTCTAGTTACAGCTTTCCTCTTGCCTTGACTCCTGCCTCCAGGGGATACCACTGGTGAACAAATGGATCTCCTAGGATCATCAGTCTGGCATGCAATTCCACACATCCTTCTTTCCTAAGGAAAAAACACTCCTGATGTTTTCCTCTCTCAGGTAGCAGTAACTTACTGGAAGGACAAACTGTGTACGTGGCTGTTTCAGAGATCTGTGCTTCATGTAATGTTTAGCATTTTAAACTCAAATTAACTACTTAATAAAAATTGAGAGAAGCATACAAATAAGAATGATAATGGTCTTGGTATGGACCACATAAACCCTTCTACTTAACCCCACACATCTATCAGTGGCTCCCAAATAGCTTCCTAAGGAGAACTGTTTCAACTAGAGGAATCCTTTTCCTTTAGGTGCTAACCTGCAGATCACTCCTCTGGAAGACTTCCCTTGGCTTCTCCTCTACATTGTCAGATGGAGACATGCCATGATGAGTTCCCATCTCACACTATTATAGCCATCATTGCACTTTATTATCAACATGCTTGCTTCGTCAGCTGCTTCCCCACTGGACTAGACGGTCTATGAGGACCAGCACCACATTAGTTTTGCTCATCACTGTATTCTCAGAAGTCTGGAAAATACTACAAATGGCACAAATAGTTGATAAATGAATGGAGAGGGATAGAAAGGAAGGAGGAAGAAATTAAGTTTTCAAATATTGAGGAAGCCCACTGTAGTTTATTTGATAATCAAACTACAGTCAGATGGACAGTACTAGTGGAAATACTTTCCTCCTGACTGGGATTTCACCAGCTCCTTCCTGTGCTTATTGAATTGCTGAAAAATAATATAAAAAGTGCTATTTCCTCCTCTGATTCCTCCAGGAGATGAAGACACAAATCACAGAGTCCAAATGAGTTACGCCAAAGTGGTTCTTCTTGGTTCTTATGTCATTGCTTTGGAGCTAACCCAGTTTTCCCCACTGTATCATCTGCTTTGTGTCCTAAATGTCGCTCACTTTTCCCATTTGACCTGTCTCTGCATTGTGAGTCTCGAACTTTCCTTTGACTCACCTCCCAATACAGATGATTATTCTTGTTCTAATGGAAAGGAGCATGTGCTCATCCAAAGGTGTGGGTTGTCCAGACATTTCACTGGTTTCCAAACGTATCATATAGATTTTCTTCTAACCTGATAATTCACTGAGTGCTGAGAAAACAGAATTCTTCTCTAAATGGCAGTCCAAATTTGGAAACCACAGCTGCTTTTAGCAATTGAGTCATTGCCTTTCAGGTGCCAAAAATATCACCTATTAAATTCTCCAGGGTTCAAAGACAGAGTAAAGAGGAAAAAGGCAAAGAACAAATGGAGAACAAAGATAGTATGGAGTATTTCTAGTCACAAAAATTATCAAAATAAGTGCAATAATTAACAAAATAACAGCAATAGCAACTAGTGTTCAATATGAATTAACAGACCAGCTGTGTGTGACCTTCCTAACTTCCTTAAAAAGGAGGGAACGTAAATTCTTAGCATCTTCACTTTATAGGTAAAGAAATAAAGCCAAGATATTCTAGCTTTCAGTCCCAACTAAGGTGACAGCTGCTACCAGCTGAGTAAAAACGATTTCTGATTAATCTTATGCGACGATCTTTTTGCACCTCATCCATCAAATCTTCCAGCTAAAAGTTTCAGCTACCATGGGGTAGAGAAACATTGATATGCTCTGTGAAAATCCCAGCTTCTCTGTTCCATCACATACTAAATGCTGTTCTTGCCACTGTTTTGAAGTGATTGCTTATACAGCCATAGAACACCAGAATTGGGGCCGTGACTTGAACGGATCTCTCTGCTCTGGGTATGTTATGTTCCTAATGGCCAAAAGGTGATGCCTGATCCTGCTGGTAAGGCTAGCCCTTCCTTCCAGGAGTCTTCTACTTATAGGTCCTTTCTCCTAAGGGGACCCACTATTCTTTCCTGAAGTAGAAGGGCACTTCAAGGGCATCAGGCACATTTTTAAAAGGTTTGAATCTCAATTTTCCATAGGGTGTTTGTTCTTTATCTAAAATTTGTGGGGCCCTATATAAACCAGGAAGTAAGCTTTGCTCTTTTGCTCCTTTAGTTCTGTGATGGTTATGGGCTATGGAGTGGTAAAGCGCGAAGTGGAGATAAAATCCCTTCATCTCTGACTTAACTTACACTCACCTGCTACCCTTAAAATCATGAATACAGTTAGAACCGTCTCTCTTGGCACAATATTATTACTAATAACAATCTTTTAATTAGGTTCAAAGCTAGAAGAATCCAAAATAAAGAGACTTGACTCTCTTGCACATTGTTGTAATACACTTAGAAGGCTGTCTGAAGCATACTGCAGGAGAGAATTAACTTACAAGTAAAGGAATAAAAGAAAATTCCTTCCAGACAGCAACACTTAAATTAGCACAGTGTGTCTAGAAAATTGTAACATTCTGTAGGTTGATTTTTGTTTGCTTTTGAGGCTGGGTCTTATTAGCCAAGGCTGGCTTCCAACTCATGGTCCTCTTGCCTCAGCCTCCCAGGGCCTTGGTTATAGGCATGCATCACCATGATCAATAATAGGTTGCTATTCTGTTGCACCAGGCAACGTGTTTCAATGTAGTCAAATATTAAAACTTAAAACTGAATTCCTTGAGGCCACATATTATTCTATTTTGTATCTCTAGTATCTGGCACTTTGCCTGGTGCTAGCAATACTTTCCACTAACTGTTGTCAAACAGACTGGCAGAAATATTTCAGATCATTTAGTTCTTCTTGCCTAATAGAAGGCAGTTATAGAAAAAGGTTCTGGCCAATGTCCCTGGTCCCATGGTGATTACATTGGGATACAGAAATTCAGAAGTCTTGAGAGTTCTCAGGTTCTAACAGTCCCCAAGAACAAGTGAACATGGAGGCTGTATGTTATTTGAGTATGACATTAGTATGAGAATATAAAAAAGGTTCAGATTTCCACTTTAGTTCTCAATGGTGCTTTTCTGTGACAGCTTCAAATAGAATGTTCTTTCAGAGATAGTTTTAAACATGAACCATTCATTTGTCTACTTATTCATTCATCCAGCATTTACAGAGGAACTACTTGTTGAGAAGTGTTTTATCTGTTCAAAAGAATAGCTGAGTGCAAATTTCTGAAAAAGAACCTTACTGGACAGCAGAAGACATTGTATTTTTATGAGGTCCAATGGAAATTGTAGACATCAGATTCTCATTATTTAGAATGAATGAATCTAGTATATCTCAAAATGTGACCCTATGACATGTAATACACAAAATCAGTAGATAGATGCCTATTCAAGGTAGAGCTCTCAGATCTACTCTAGCCACACTAAACCAGAGTTTCAGGAACAAGACTCGACACATTACCATGAGCAGCGTTAGTTATCTTGATTGGCTCACTAACTAAAGGGGTCTGGCTGGAAAGACCTACATGCAATTGCTTAATATAATTCATTTTCCTCTTCCTTTTTACAAAAGTCAACTCCTACATGGCTGATTCTAGGATACTAAGAACGATGTAAATATGGATCAGAATCATTAGCTCTCAAAACCAAGACTTCAATGAACATGAGCAATGATTATTTCCTTAAACTAGCCCCAAGTGAATCCCCGGGTAAAGAAACAAGCAAACTTGCCTTCAACGGCCCTTTAAATAAAAATAAAGAGTTCCACTTAATTTTAAATGTAGGACAAAGTTGGATGGATGAAGAAAATGTCTATTTTTTTGTTGTTTAACGAACCTTTAATATGATTCTCATGTGGCATTTTCATTCTTTGAATTTTACTTTTTGTTTTAATTAATTTATAACAAGTGCACATATTCATAGGATACTGTGCACTATTTCAGTTTTTATAATAGAGCCTCTGAGCTTCCTTCCAGGCATTGATAAGCTATGTCACAGTGACTAGCTACCTTGCTATGCTGGAGATATGAATGCATTTCCCATCACTCACTGTGTCACGATTTTATCCCACTTCTCTATTCGCTCCCCTCTCTTCTCTTCCAGCGTCTGCCATTTTCTAGTTGAGTGAATTATTTTACCTTTTCCACAGGGAAGGGAACAGGCAGTATTTGTCTCTCTCCAGTTCCATCTACTTTGCTGGAAATGACAGAATTTCATTCTTCATTGCATAAGAAACCTTACACTATTTCTTTATCCATTTGTCCACCCAAGATACCTTGGTTGATTCTCTATCTCAGTTATTTTCAACAGTGCTGCAGGAAGTCTGGGAGTGCAAGTAGCTCTTTGATATGATGGCATGCTTCGGTTGTGTAGTTCTTTGCCTGGTTTTTGAGACATTTCTGCACTATTCTCTATGCGTGTGTACCAGTTCCTTACCCATGAAATCATTCATTAGAACAGCTCTAGATCTTGGTGTGACAAATATAAACTCTTCTAACCGAGGAAAACAATAATGACCCACAAGCATCACTGAAAAAAGGGGACGTGGCCACATCCATCTGGAATCTTTTCCTACCCTGGTTCCCACAGCACTAAATTCCAGCTGAAACCCTGTGACCTTTTCCTTGTCATTCTTCCAAACACATCAGCCCACAGATAATTTTACTCACTTTCTGAATTTTCCTAATCTGGTCAGAGAGTGTGTCTAAGAGACGAGTTTTCAGGAAGTCCATCACCTTGACCACCTGGCCATCAATGTAGCAACTGGAATAAAAATAAAATAAGAGTCAGATAAAATCCTGATGTGGGAACTAGAAATATACTTCCCTTTGCAGAAGTCTCTGACTCCTGAGGATACAGCCTAGGATTGTACCTGAGCTTTCATATCCAGATAGGTTTTGACTTGGTACTTTTCAAGCAAATAATATACTTTTTATTTCCTCCATTTCCAATCCCATTTGCCAGCTACCATAACTTTTTTCAGCCTTGCTCAGGTAAGCACCCATTTCTTGCTCTCTGGGAATGGACAGATATTACATAATCCAAATTGGGTAATTGGGGGAAAGTTACTTTTTCTCTTGGGAAAGGGACTTAGCCTTCAATCTCATGGCTGTCTCTATCTTTACCTTAAAGCAATAAAGGCATGGGAGAGTTTCAAAGGAACACCCAAACATTTGCTAGGTTTCTACTTTTAAATAAGAAAATAAACAACAGAGCAAAATTCTGATGCAGTACAGTAAGTCTCAATGACCTTATATGAATGAATGAGTGAGAAAATGGACAAACAAATGCAAAGAAATCCACACATCAGTCCCAAAGCTCTCTCCTGAAATAACAGGGCTGTTGCTCATTTGTTTTACTTTCAGTCTGGTTTTCATTAGTAGCGTAAGGGAATCATCACGCTGCATTGACACTCTTGTGAACATTTGACCAAACAGGCCCATCCTACCTTACGTGGTCCTCTTTTCTGAATCACTTATTTTGAAAACTAAGCAGACACGAGCTCTGGGTTAGGTGACCTTCATTACCTAGAACCCTACCTTACTACTATCTTGGTAAAACCTGGACTAAATGAAAATGTAAGTGCTTATGATTCCCATTTGCCTAGCCTAATCCACTAAAGTCTCACAGGTTGATAACTAAAGATAATAGATTTTCTTTCATTTGAAATAAAAGATCTACACACCAGTGCACACAGACCTCCATGAAAACCTTTATTAATGTGAATCCCCATTACAGCACATGCTACATGGGATAGGCAGGCTTAAAAACCTGGTATTGTAAATAGGAGCTCTATCTATCTATCTGTCTGTCTGTCTGTCTGTCTGTCTGTCTG
>LOEQ01000052.1:1338539-1356399 GCA_001685075.1 Bramus lutescens | reverse complement strand
ATATAAATTATGCATTGATTATTAATGAATAAAGTTCACATTCCTATTGTGATCCCACAATAAAGAAGGGTGAGGAGCATTTGACATCACTTGCAAGGGAGTAATTAATATTACCCAAAATTGAGTTATAATGCTGCTCTCTACTATAAAGTATTTTTCAAATCCCTTCAGTGTGGTGCTTCAGAGGAAACTACCTAACATGTTTTAGGACAACGTACATGGAATGATATGAAACCTTGCTGGCACGGAGGATCATCCGTTCCATTTTCTTACCTGTTTCAGCTTAAAGAGCAAGGGAAGCACAGGATGGCAGAGCGAGTTCCAGCAGAACTGGATTTATAGTGAGAGTATGCTTCTCTGTTTCATTCATGCTGAATGAATCGAGAGAATAATCTTTCCGCTATTACAAATGCAGCAAGCCCCGCCATTAAAGAGACAGTGTGATCTGTCCCACTTCACATTGCTGTATAAGCAAAATGTATCTTTCCTGAGCTTCCTCCCAGTTAAATAATCGTGAGAAATGTATCTCTTACCATTACTTTTATTGATAAAAACCCAGTGTATCATCTTAATTCATCCTTTCCCTGCTCGATTTTATCATCTGCCAAGAGACAGGGATTCCAACCCGCCAGCATTCCTGTGTCAGACAGCAAGCCTCTCTCAACCCGCCAGCATTCCTGTGTCAGACAGCAAGCGTCTCTCTGCTCATCACTTAGTCTTCATGGTGTGAAGCTCCAGTGTCGCTTGTTTGTTTTTCCAGAAACCTTCAGCAGAGCCTCAAATCCCAGAAAGCAATAACCCCGGGGTTCCCTTAGAAATCCCCTAGGGTTTCTGCTATGCTAATGTTTAAAGCTACCTAACAGAATTAGGGGCAAAATACTCCTATTCTCTTTTCATTTTTGCATGTAACTTAGCGGATAGAAGTATATGACATCATCCAGACATTATTCTGATTTAGTAGGGTGATGGCGACTTGTCATGCAAGGTAGGAAGGTCCAGCACCATGTCTTAAACTTTTTATCCTTTTCCTGTATGGAGCTCCTCTCTGTCCATGCTGTTTTCATCTCAGAGCACAAAGAGCAGGCTTGCTTTGTCGTGCTCAGATATTTTTATGAAATTTTTCCATTTCTAATAACAGGAGATAATTTTTCAATTCTATTCTGAAGTAGGCATCTGTTTAATTATTTTGTTTGTGTTTCTTGACGGGTTTGTTGAAAATTAATTTATTCACTTAGTTCAAATTACTTGAGAAGAGATGATAAACGAATGCAAATTAAAAGCTGGTTTTGGTCAGAAAACAAGCGGAAGAAATAGATCCAGCCTGGAGTGTTTGTAGATGTGACTTATTTTTGGCAATTAGTCACAGCTTATGCTAGAAATCAAACCAAATACTTTGAGTTGGAGAGTTATTTATGTCCTATCCAATAAACATGTAAACACACACAGGTTTAATATCAATTCAAGATATTTGGGATGAGAAGTGGTTGGGATCTTGGAAGCAATTTTTTTATTATTTTTATTTGGAAAGATTTGAGTATTTGCCAATACACACTGAGGTATCTCGAGGATAGGATGGAAGTCTAAATGTAACTTTGTCTACCTTAGACATGCAATCCGAAGGTAATTAATATAGTATCTTCAGCTCATCTCCTCTAGTGATTCACTTGGTTGGTTTAATATGTCCATACGGTGTCACACTATGTTACCCGGGCTGGCCTCAAACTGGCAATTACACCGTCTCAGCCTCTAGAGTGCCAGAATCTTAGATGAATAACGCACCTGTGTACTCATTACAACCCTTTACCTAAGACTAGACACGGAATTTTCCATCCGTGCATACTGTTGACATACCAAGAGTTTCAGATCTGAAGGCACTTGAAATATTGAATTTGGGAATTAGGAATGCTTGTCTTATATACTTAAATATAATATTTATAGATTTATACACCATGCTAAAAGAACTTTAAACTCAGGGTCATGGAGATGATTGTGCCAGGAAGGTGCTAGCTGCCAAGGTCAATGACCCAAGTTAAATCCCTGGAATACACACACACACACATACACACACACACATATACACACAAACACACACACTGTGGTACAAATAACCCACACACACCCACATACACCAAATCAATGCAATTTTAAAAATTAAGAACTTTAAATTCAATAGTAGAAGCAATGAGATACAGATTTATTATTCATTGATGCACGGGACGAGTAATAATTCCCACTAGAGCACTATATGCCTCGCCTCGCCTCGCCTGTCTTACACCAAGGTGGACTAAAGATTCTCAGACTTTAACACAACATTCAGGTTTGAAAGAAGAGGCAAGTTGGCAATGCCCCCAAAAGGCTGGGTCTGGTATTGTCATAACAGCCAGCATTCAAATTGTGATCTCTTGGGTAAAGGAAGTCACATGATCAGGCCCTGTTCAGAATGAAGGGAAACTACCTTTGCCTTGGGAATGGAGAGGAAAGCAGCCGGTAGCCATCTTTAGAGATTATCTAGCATATATACCTAAGTTTAGATTTCAGAAGTCTGTTTCTATACGGAAACAGGAAGCTTGCGGCTTTGTACTAGACAGCAGCAATTGATTTTCAAATATAGTAACCGGTCTATATGCAGGTAATGTGCATGTCTGAAACTGGGTGGGTTAAAGCTGTTGGCAATAATTTCAACAATAATGACCAATCTTTTTGCTGAAACCAAAGCTTGGATTTCAGTCTCGTTGCTTTTCCTTCATTGTTCTTCCAGTTTCTATTCTTCATTTCTTCACATTGGTGCCTCGTCTACCATGTGGAACCAATGTAAGAAGGAAACAGAAGGCCAAGTAATAATGTGTTCACACACGAGGGTAGCTCCCCCACACCATCTCATCAGGAGGGACCACCCAGGACCAGGAAGCCAGGGAAGAATTGCCAGGCAATGCTGTATCCTTGTTGGCATCAGTCAGACAAAATATCTCCTCTCTTCGCTCCCTTTACCAGTACCTCCCACACCAAGGAATATCTGAGAGCTTCGCGAGTGTTTAATAAATGCTAGTCACAAAATGCTGTTCAAATACATCACAGACAGTCATCTCAATTGTTCTGTTTGAAACATTTGTCAAGATCCCAATGTACGCCAGGCACTGAGAAGATAAAGGTAAATTATCTACTTTTCAAAGTTTCAGAAAGCTTAAAATGGATGAAATATTTCCTGAGATGTCTGGTTTTGTTTTTCAAAAATCTTGAATGTCATAATATAAAACTAAATGACCTCTCATCCTAGCGCCTATTCACAGTGCTTTCAGTGCCATCAAATAATAGTACCAAATAAGACTGTGACATGAGACACAAGGATATTTAACAATAAAGGCTTCTCACACAGAGGAACGGCTTCAACAATGGTTCTTCCTCTGCGGCTCACAGATGGAAGAGAAATAATAATCACATGAAAGAGTCCTCTGAAGTGAGTGCAAAGTTAGATCAGTTCCCACTTGGCAAAAGTGCATAGGGAAGGTTGGGTTTGTTAATTCAATTAGTACATATTTTGAGCACCTACTGAGCCCTAGCTTGGGGCTTGGTGTACGATGGAAAGCAGAAAGGATGCAACTTCTGCTTCCTCAGAGCCCCTGACTGGTGACAAAACAGACAAGCTGGCAGCTGCAACCAAGTATAGGTTGACAAAAACTCGGGGTACAAAATCCCATGAGAGTGCACACTCTGGTAGAGGAAGGAGGTCAAGATCTGCCTCCGCAGTGAAGGCTGAGGTCCATGGGCCTCCTAGTTCCAAGACACATAACAAACAGAATCTTCAACCTGCACATGAGAAAGAAGTGTTCTTTCTGAGCCTTGTTTAGCCTGACATAACATTTTCCAGTTCCAGCCACTTTCCTGTACATTTTGCAACTTCATTTTTCTTTACATCTGAATAAAATTCCTTGTGTATCTGTACCACATTTTCCTTATCCATCTATCTCTTGGTGGACATCTAACCTGATTCCATGTCCTAGATATTATAAATACAGCTGCAATGACCAGGGGATGTACAAATATTTCTGTGGTAGGGAATATGCTAAGAATTTAAGGAAGGAGTGTAAGGTGGGATTTAATAGAACACTTGAGATACGAGCTAAAGGTGAAATGCTGGAAATGAAAAGATAGAGTAAGAATGGGTACCAGAGAGATGAGGGTGAAAAGCAGAGGGTGAAGGGAGATAATCAATCAAAACTAATGGTTATAAAAACATCAAAAAGAAAATTTGTTAATTTTTGTTGTTGTTAATATAGTGTCTTGTGTTTATTTGTTGACAATATCATCCACATAAACAGTGTATCTGGATCATATCCACTCCTACCTCCCCTTCACATTCCTTCCAGATACCCTCAACACAACCCCTCCTACCACTGCATCATTCATCTTATTTTAGTAGCCCACTGAATCCAATTAGTGTTGCCTATTGGAAAGTTGACTGCATAAAGGTAACCATAGCTGCAGAGAGTTCATGAATACAACGGCCACGAAAATAGCGTTCCATGGCACTCTTCCCTATTCTCTGAGTCTTATGTTTGGGACACCCCCTCTTCTCCGACGTTCCCCGAACCTTGGGAAGTGAAAGCGTGGGTACAGATATTTCACTAGAGATGAGCACTCCGTAGTCACTTCTTCTTGGCACGCTGACCAGTTACAAGTCTCTTCATGAACTACGAACCAATGCAGCAAGAAGCTTCTCTGGCCAAGACTGAGGGAAGCGCTAGTTTATGTTTACAAGCATAAGAATTTAGAAGAAACTTTGACATTGCCATTTAACAAACCAGTAGCAATAGGTTACTTCCTAGGGTCTGTGACTTCCCAAGTCATGGATTTTCGATAGGCATAGTTGGTTATCGCCATAACCTTTGTACCGCTGTTGAACCATCTTGCCTGGCAGCTCAGGACTGAGCCATGCAGGCTTCACTGTGAAGTAATACCACAGACGGGGTTTCTCCCCCAGCAGCCTGCAGAGCCCCGTCCGGCACAATAAATGCTATCCAGAAGAGAGGAAGTTTTCAGGTCAGTTTAAACTTGAGAAAATCTGTTATTTTTTTAAGTTATTTTTAAAAATAAGTTAAAATAAGACAGGATAAGCAAAAACAAGTGAAATGAAAGCTTTGGGGTTGAAGAGATTAGCCAGGCAGAAGGCACAGTATGGGTGTGGACCCAGTGTTAGCAAGATATTCCCTCCTGGGAACCAAATGTCTAGCTCAGGGGCCACCCTCCCATGGAAAAAAAAATCAAACCTGTGAGGTGAGAAGCCAGACTCAGTAGATATGCTGCTGACTTCTGGGAAGTGAAAAAGATGTTGGGCTAAGTCTACTACTACTCTTTTTCCAAGGACCCCCATTTATGGAGAGCTCCATGTGGGTTTTCAGTCTTTGGCAAGAATGGACTATGCATCAAAGCCTACCGTGCATATTTTAATAAGGAAGAAAATATGTCAACGTATTAACCAGATGATTATCTCCCTAAATTTTCTGCTTTGCACTATTTTTTTTTACATTTTCAGAATGTCAAACAATACTGTACACAGATATATGTAACAGGGGCAAAGGCATTGTCTTTAGACTGTAACTTCTGGATATAAATACAAGCAGTATGTTTCTAAGTCTTCTTATAGTTCCTCTATTTCTAAGGAATGCTTTTTTACCATGTATGTTTTTAACAATAAACATTCTGCTTTTGGAATATAACAGCTGACTTTAGAAACTAATTTTAGAACTAAATCTTTTATAAGAACAGAACAAATATGAAAAATGGGAAAGATGTACAGCGAACTCTTGGTCTGCATCATTCTGGTTCCAAGTCCCCCAAGGGTACCAGTCTACGAGTATTTGTCTCTTACATAAGATGCTATTGTATTTTCATAAAACCTATATACACTCTGCCATAAACTCTGAACCATTGCTACATAACTCATGCCAAATAGAGTGCAATCAATTACTTGGTTAACTGTATTGTTTAGAAAATAGTGACAAGAGAAAACCTTGTCGGTACATGTTCAGTATCGATAAAATTTTTGTCTGAATGCCTTTGAATTATAGTTTACTGAATCTGTAAATGAAGACTCCAGGCAGAGGGGGCAGGCAGCAAACTGTAGAAATTGTAACTATGCTTCTAACTCATAGAACATACTCATTAGCTTTTGTAAATATGTCATACGTGTATAACATATATGAAATATTTAATCATGTACTACAGTTGCATTGTTTGAATTCAATATAGTGCAAATTATAATGAGTATGTAATAACATGAAAATTACTTTGCTACACAACACACCTCTAGATTTCAATAAGACATGAATAGAAGCAGACATTTTTCTGATGCTAACAGCCTTTCTCAATTGTATATTCATTAATCAACCCACACGCAATATTTTCCCTAAACTCTGCTTGTTAAACCCAAACCCACAAGACCATCACATAGCTCAGAACTGAAGCTCAGAGGAGACAAGAAAACAAATTCATGTTTAACCTTGTATGTATGAATAAGGTCACAGAAGATGCACATGGAATAAATGCATATGGTGACAGGCATAACAAATATGGCTTGAGAAAGATGGCCCAGTCTGGAAAGATCATAAAAATAAGAGGTGCTTTGTCCTCCCGGATTCATTTCTCACTGCTGAGTTTACGCAGCTCTACAATTCCAGGCAGGATCATCAACACAGAAAATGAATGATCAGTTCCTCAGCTCACTCACAGACACTCAGGAGCCCCTGGCATGTTCAGAACATCAAAATTTATAACTTAATTTGTTTACTTAAGGCAACTCTCACTTGGTTTTCAAATAAATGTAAAGTGTCTTAGAGCTAAGACTCAAAAAAATTACTAACATGCCTGAATTATTAATTATCAGTTTGCAGTTTAAGTCTTTGGTGGGCAAAACAATTCACTTTTCAGAGACTGTTATAACAAGTCTTGGGCATAGCTAAAGCAAACATTTGTGTTTGTATTAAATCACATATGCTCAGTGTGACTTTAGGAACAAAGCCATCAGGGAGAATGTAAAGGCAGTAGTCATTCACATTGTGCTTATAACAGCAATTTAGGTTGGTAGGCTAGCTATGTCAAAAAGAACAGTAATATTAATATTTATAACTTGCTATTTTCTGCCTTAAATCTACTCGAGATGCTGTCATATTTATCTTCTGGTCACTGTTGTGCAGAACACAATGAAAAATGAAAAAAAGAAGAGTGGAAAGGTTTCTATGGCCTTTTAGTGTAGTTTGGCTTCAAGCAAGAAAAATTTTATAAACATTTTAAGTTCTCCAGTTGGTGCTGTCTGATAGGATAAGAGAAGGTATTCCAAAATGCATGTCGGTCCAGCTATCTATCAAAGCCAAGAATCCAGCTACAGAATGAAGAAAGGAACAGGGCATGGCAGATGGAGAGGCTCGCATGGGGCCTGCAGTCCTGCACTGCCGTCTAAATGCCTTGCTCTGGTCTTATGAAGCCATGAGGATCATCTATTATTACTTTCCTGTCCCAAAAATACTCACCAAACCAGGCTGCAAGCTGTACCATCTACAAGTGGTTGGACAAGTCCATCTTGACTGATGGATTCTATTGTAATTACCCTGGCATTCCAGGAATGTGTCTCCATGCTTAAAGTTGTGTGGGAGTGCATGTGTGTGTGTGAGTGTGTGTGTTTGTATATACACTATAACAAGTCAAGTTGTATAATATATGTTCATATATCATTCTTAAAAATTAAAAGACAATGCCATCAAGTTTCCTTTCTCTAAATTTCTAAATAAAATATGTTTAGCTGCATTATAAAAGAATTGGGAAACCATTGTTCAGTGGCATCATATATCTAAAACACCTGACTAATCCTCCAGTAACAAAATGGTCTCAGAGTCTGCAGGAAATTAACCCATGTGTCTTTCTCATACACTATCAATGGCTTCATCTGGCCAAAAAGATCAATTATAGTTAGAGAATTTACCTTAGAAACTGCAAAGTCACAAGAGTTCCCATCCCAAGTCGTAGAATGAAAGCAAATACACGATATGCACAAGAGACAAGTGTTGCAGAAGTTGTTTTCCAATTTTCCCAAGACTCAGCCTGTTTCCATCCAGGCATGGTGGCATATGCCTTTAATCCTGTCACTTGAGAGGCAGAGGCAGGCAGATCTCTGTGACTTTAAAGTGAGCCAGGTCTACAGAGTGAGTTCCAGGACAGCCAGGGCTATGTAGAGAGTCCCTGTCTCCAAGAAATAAAAAAAATATGACAAAAAGAAACTGTTTCCAGAAACCCATACCTAGAGACGGAACTTTCAAAATCTGTCTAAAAATATTTAAGAAGCAACAAAGAAGCTCTGAAGCAGTAGATTCAAGACTACTGGATGTAGTAAGGTTCACTGGGCGAAAAGGAGCACTGAGAGTAAGAAGAAATATTCTGCGGATCAGAGCTGGAAGTGCATCTGAACACAGAATGCTTCCATAGACTGTAAATCTCCAGGCTCGACCTCCTGCTCATCAGTGAATAAATTAAAACATGAAGAACAGAAAAAAGAATAAATATTCAGCTCCTAAGAAAATAAGGACAGCTGGTTTGAGCCCCCATACGTGCCTATATTTGAATGTTTGTTCATAGGACAGTGGCACTTCTTGAGAGGATTACAAGGTTTGACCTTGTTGGAGTAGGTGTAGCCTTGTTAGCCAAAGGAATGTATTGCTGGGGGTGGGCTGGGGGTTTTCAAAAGCTCAAGCCAGGCCCAGGGTCTCTCTCTTCCTGCTGCCTGTGGGTCTGGATAAAGAATGCTCAGCTACCATGTTTGCCTGTGTGCCACCGTACACCCCGCCATGAGGATAATGGATCAACCTCTGAAGCAGCAAGCCAGCCCAAAGTGAATGCTTTGTTTGATAAGAGTTGCCATGGTCCAGGTGTCTCTTCACAGCAATAGTACACTGACTAAAGCAATAACCAATAGTTCTTGTGAGTAGACAGGGCAGAAAGGCAGCTGGCTGCTCACTCATACACATGCCATTTTCATAAATTTTATATATATCACCATTATTCATTATTCTCACTCCTAACTGCCTGCCCTGATCTGTGTCCTCACTATACTTTTCTGCTCTGATTTTATCACAGCTTCGACATGCATCAGTGTCGTTTGTCATCTCCAAAATCTTTACTTATTTATTCCCACTTAGAGATGTGTTTTTAATTGAGTGTGTGTGTGTGTACGAGTGTGTGTGTGAGTGTGTGTGTATGAGTGTGTGAGTGCATATGAGTGTGTGTATGTGTGTGTATGAGTGTGTGTATGAGTGTGTGTGAATGTGTGTGAGTGCATATGAGTGTGTGTGAGAGTGTGTGTGAGAGAGTGTGTGTGTGAGTGTGTATGAGTGTGTGTGTGTGGGTGAGTGCATGTGTGTGTGAGTGTGTGTGAGTGTGTGTATGACTGTGTGTGAGTGTGAGAGTGTGTGAGTGTGTGTGTGTGTAGGTACAGATAGAAGTGCAGACATTTGTGAGCTGCCCCATATGAGTGCTAGTGCTAGAAACCGAATCCGAGTTCTCTATTAGAGCTGTATGGACTCCTAACCTCTGAGCCATCTCTCCAGTGCCTTATTCTTGTTTATTCTCTATAATTCTTCAGGAAAAATGAATGACACCTAAAGACATGGGTGTCTCTGGATCACACCAGTGAGTGAAAGTCTACAAGTCAACCCAAATCTTAGATCTCTACAGCTGTCACTCTTCAATTTAATAGCTATTGTTAGAATGGTTTTACTAGAACAAAAATGGTGGAGAGGGTCAGATGTAGTGTTTTACAAGACAACCCTTAAAATGTGATTATGTGATTGACATGATTCTAGAATAATTTTCTAATTCTTACTCATGGCCCAAGCCCTAACATATAAATCTTGGGAATGCAGATTTAAGATCATAAGGGGGATAAAACCAGTGAAGATGACAAACAATTGTATTGCAAGTGGTCCTACATTTGTCTAATATAACACCCATTCTCTTATAAATGTCCCAGAGCTGGAAAAAACATTTTTCCTGTTACAAAGAGAGAATAAAGTTTTCCATATATCAGAGAGCACTCTTGTCCTTACAAGTACATCTGCTTATTCATGAGGAAATCTGAAAAGCCAGTGAGCGCATCCAAGCATCTCTGACAGAAAGATTATATAACTCTGACATCTTGCATACAAATTGAAACGCTTAATGTCAAGGCAATTGTATTTGAATTTCATGTGTTTGAAGAGATGAATACCTGTGTTCACAGATTCTTTTTATGTTTTCAGAGAATAAAATGACTCACAAGTCTATCCACATACGTTAATTCTTACAAGAGAGATTCCCAGTGAAGGTTAGAGCTTTGGCTTTATCTCAGAAGTTATATAATGAAGACTTCCAACTAATTTTAGACTATCACCAAATATTTGGGACTACTACTTTGTTAATATAAGACACAGAGTGAGATAAAGGGAGAAACATGCATAGCTGCACTTGGAATTTATACTAGAAGAATTTAGAGCCCACAGAGGCAAATCTCATGCATACACTCACACACTCACACTCACACACACACACATACAAGTGCACACATGCACAGATTGTATCACATGGAATAGATGGTCAATATAAAAAGATGATGCACTAGTGTGCTTTAAATACAACCAACATGAGACCTGATTTTCAGTTGCGCCAACATGACTTTGAATGAGCTACTGAGTCATTTCGTCATGTGTTCCTTGTCAACCCTTGAATGATGGTGATAAGACATATCTTACACAGTTTCTCTGGTGAGTGGTGGCCCATGTGAATCAGAAAGTGTGTAAGCCAAAGACTCTTCTCTATAACGTCGCCCGAGTTCATCATTGAAGGAAAGGATCTGGGGTACGGTCTAATTTCAGAGAAGAGAGAAATGATTCTACGATACATGCTAAAGGCAAAGTTTATAAAACTTAAATTACCAGAGGTGAAGGGAAGAAGGCAAGGGCTGTGCATGCTCTCCAGACAGATGAATGGATACAGTGTAGTGCCATAAATTAAATTAGCGATAAGGACACAAAAGAATGACAGAATTACCCAAGAGTGACAGCTGCTTCCAGAAAGGACATCACTATTCTTTAGTCATCTTGCATTATCCAAGACTTTCCAGACGTTTAGAACTATAAAGAACAAGAAAGCCCTTTTCCCAGGAGTCTATTTTAAGTAGCTTAAATTATATGTTCAGCGAAAGTACTTGATATTATAAGATGTGCTGTTCTAAACTTAGGCAGCCTTCACAGATGCAGCCTCCTTGGATCCTGTAGCTGGGTCAGAATTACCTGACCATGCAAGAAAATTATTCTGACAGATTTGAAAAATCTGGCAGTTGAAGAGCAAATGTGATTATGTCTACCTTAGCAATGGATGGCATCCAAACCAAAAATGAATCCAAATTTCAAAATTCTCTGTTAAGGGAAGGAAGTGGTTCAAAGCCAAATGAAGAAGTAGCTTCACAGAGCACAACTCACCATCCTATAGGAACACGGAAAGGTAATTGGTAAAACAAATAGAGTTCCCTAGTGCCTGTGAATAGACTCGTGCCTTTCAGCAAAACACTTCATATAGTTTGCATTCTTAAAGTAATTTTTCTTCAGAGGTGATTAGCATAATATCTTGAAAATGATTTAAATGTAAAGCTATTAAAACACTCCTTCTACCATGTGAGCTGGAAGCACTCACTGTTTCTTAACCAGCCTTCAAATGATAACTAGGTAACAAATGAGCAGAGAAAGACTGTGTGGATATGACTTTCCCCACAGGAAGCCGTCTCACTTGGCTGACGCTGGTTGGTCGCAGTAAATAAAGGCAAACCCCACACCAGACAATTTTAACCTTGAGATAGAGCACTCTTTTAGTACAATACTGAATAGTCCTAGACTTTGTATTTCATCCTAAAATAATTAATATGGTTTTCTTTTTTTCCTTAGTCTTCATCAAAATAATATGTATAGCACTTTCTACTTCTATGATCTATCTGATTAAACTCTGAGGCTGTCTGCAATTGACCACATACTCTCCCACAATGAAGATGAAGTAATGATGAAGTCTTGGAGCATGCTCACTTCAAACTATGATGGATTCTTCCCCAGCAAGTATCAAATGGCTCTGGAGAGAATAATGCTGTGGGAATAATCTCTTTTAAATATTTATTTTTATTTGAGTGACTCTATGTGTGTGTGTGTGTGTGTGTATGTGTGTGTGTGTGTGTGTGTGTGTGNNNAGAGAGAGAGAGAGAGAGAGAGAGAGAGAGAGAGAGAGAGATGGATGTATGGGCATGCCCTTGGAAGACAGAAGAGAGCATCAGATCCCCTAAAACTGAACTTGCAGGCAGTTGTGAGCCACCCAACATGAGTGCTGGAAACCAAAGTGCTCTGCAGGACCAACAGATATTCTTAACTGCTGTGCCATATCTCCATCCTTAGAGGAAGATTCTTGCCAACAAAATCTTTACCTTTACCTCAGGCAATATGGGGAGACTTCTGTCACATTTTTACTTAGCATTCACTCTTGTGACATTGAAACAGGAAAAAAAAGATGAAAAACAGATATGAATGATAAACATGGTAGGCAGTTATATCATTAAATTTTTCCTTTCCCATCCCCAGACAAAAACTCGGTTTTTTATACATTTTTCAAAGAACTAATCCTTGTATCTAATATAATTATTACTCATTTTTTACCCAAATAAGCGTGCAAATAAATTATTCCATCCCTTGCAATCTTGCTTAGTACATTTTGGAGTATTTCCTAATGAGTAAGAATAAACCTACTACACTTCTTTGAATAAGTTAGAAAGGTTGGAGTTACAGCTCAGTGCAGAGTGGTTGCCTAGATCTGCAAAGCCAGAAGAGCAAAAAGCATCAGAGTGTTTTATGCGTGGGGCTACCATGAACAGTAAACCTCTCGTTTCTTCAATCAGTGCACAGATTAATTTTGTTTTTCTCTTACAAATAATGCTGCAATAAGCACATGTCTTGCATATATAAGAGTAAAAGCATTTCCTAGGGATGCAAATACCTGAACAATTGTATGTACATTTGAAGTTCATGCCTCCTAAATGATCATACCATGACATTCCTAACGTCTGTTTCCTCCTACCTCAGTAAGGCAGCACCAAAACAAATTTTTAGACGTTGCCAGTTGCCATGGATTGAACAGTGTGTTAGTCTACCTTCTGGCCCCTGTGACAAATACCTGAGAAAATCAATTTAAGGTAATAAAAAGATACTTTGGTTCATTGCTTCAAAGGTTTCCATCAAAGTCTATCCATTGTTTTATAGTAATCACATGAGAAGCAGTTGTTCACCTTGCCATGGAGGAAGCAGGAGGGGCAAGACACTTCAAACCCCATCTCCAGACACCTGTTCCCTCCATCCAAGTTCACCTCCTAAAGTTTCCAGGACAGTCCACAGGAAAAACAAACAAACAAACACTCAGTATGTGAAGCTGTGGAGAATGTGGCAATGTTCAAACAATAACAATTCCCTTCCCTCAGGTTCAAGTTGATGTCCTCACATCCATTGCGTACAAATAGGATTCCGTTCAGTAATGAAATCTCCACGAACTACCAAGTTAAGATCAGGTCATTTGGATGAGTGTATTCTAGTATGACTGAGCCTTATAAAAGAAGAGACAGTTAGGCACGGGTGCAGACATGCGCAAGGGGACATGCACTATATGAAGATGAGGGAAGACGTGAGAACACATCCACAAGCTACACAGTAGCAACAATGGCCAGAAAACCATTGAAAACGTGGGCAAATTATCCCGCACAGCCCCTCCTGGCGACCTCTTGTTCTCGACTTCAAGCTACCACACATGAGAAATGATAAAGCCTGATCCTTAGCTGTGGCCGATAAAAACAGGAGCTGATATTGTTTTCCTGTATCGTCTTCCATCCGCATCTTCCCTCAAGTTCTGTCACTCATAAGCAGACACCTATGATAAAACCTTCAGGATAAATAATTATAGATGACAATACTGCATTTTAATTGTTTTGACTAGCTTCTTTGTGATTAGAATGTAGCTTATGATTATACTGAAATTGGCCTCGGCTGTTCTGTCTTGACAGCTATCTCTCCTAAGCCTATTTCACATCCTAAACTAAGTTTTCTGCTGAAATATAACTTTTTATTATTGATCTGAACAAGTACCCTATAAATCAAAGGAATCATCAGCTCATCATGTCTACTGCAAATCTATTCCCAGCTTAGAATTTATTATTGGTATAGTTGAACATTTTACAACAATTATTTTATATGTCTATGATAATTTTATATTATATAATCAATTAGTAAAGATATATTTATGAAATTATTGAAATTTGCATCTTTTATTGTTGTTGTTGTCTCAAGAAAGGATTTCTCTGTGTATCCCTAGCTGTCCAGGAACTCCCTCTATAGAACAGACTGGCCTCAAATTCAGAGATCCACTTGCCTTTGCCTCCTAAATGCTGAGATTAAAGGCGTGTGTCACCACCTCCCAGCTGAAGTTCATATCTTATTCTTAGGAACAGTTTTGTACATTTAAATTGTAAGCTGATACCAACTTAGTCAGTTTATCATCTTCACTTCTATAATTATGAGGGTTTTATAACTATGGTAAAGAATATTCTCACATATTCTTACATAAGTATTATTGAAATTCAACTTAAGTATCAACTAGAAAAGTTTCCCTCCCATTTTTTCCAATTTATTTCATTTATTTTGATTGTTTTTATAATGTGTTTGTATTTTACAAAATTGGTTTTGCTTACTAAAACGTGGATTTTTTTCCTGTTTTAAAAATGTATTCATTCATATATTACATCCTGACTATAGTCAGGCATTCCTGTATAACCAGGCAAGGTCTCAAGTGAAGAGACTGGGTCACCAACCTAGCCACAAAACCTCTGACCTACAGTTTGTCAGGCCTGCAGGATGTGCTAGGACTGGAGTCTAGCATAATCGTCATCAAGAGACCAGAGAGACTTCATCCAGCAACTGACAGGTGCAGACGCAGGATCCCTTAGCCAAATACTAGGCAGAGCTTGGGGAGTCCAAGGAGGAGGGAAAAGGATGACTTGAGGAACCAGAGTTGTCAAGGACACCACAAGAACATGGCTCACTGAGTCAACTGACCGAGACTCAAGTGGACTCACAGGAAAACCACTGTTATTCATGAAAATATTTTTATCACTTCCCTCCAAATTATCTAATCATCTTTTAAATATGTCCTTACTAAATACATCAATAAATAAAATTATTTCCTGAATTTTTCTGGATATTTCTGCTGGCTTTGATTGGTACTGCAAGTGGGATCTTCTGCTGACATGGTCACACAGCAGTTGCCATCCTCACTTTTTCCCGTTACGCAGATTTTGAAATGTTTACAAGTTGAAAGTCTGCGGCGATTCTGTGCCAGTTTTCCAAAAGCTTAGATGAGCTTCACTATGTTTCAGAGAAATCTTCTCTGAATTTTTTTTTTTTGGCTTTCCTTTCTTTTTGGCACTGGGGATTGAGGACAAAGCATCCCACATGCTCAGCACAAGCTCTACCAATGTCCCAATGGGCCACGCCCCTCTAGGAGATTTTTGTTCGTTTATGTGATTGAGACACAGTCTCCTGTATTTCATGCTAGCTTTGAACTCGCCATGTAACTGAGAATGGATTTGAACTTCTGATCCTCCTGCCTTTACCTCCTAAGTGCTAGAATTCCAGGCTTGTATCTTCACGCTCAATTATGGTAATGAGGATCAAACCCACAATTTTATATGTGCTACACAAGGACTCTGCCAACTAAGACAGATCTCTAGATCCACAGCAAAGTAGTTTTAATTTTTTGAGAATATCATACATGTATATAATGAAACATGATCCTATATAACCTCCATTTGCCCTCTAATTCACCCTATTTCTTTCTAATACAGTCTAACCCCAGCCCTAACTTCATGTTTGCTGAATTTTTTTGGGGGGAGCAGTAAGGCCATTAAATCCAGTTAGTGGTGCCCATACATGCATGGGTGTGGAGGCATCCAGTAAAGCATGGGAAACCTACCAATGGCCATATCCTCAAAGATGAATGATTCTCCTCCCCGACAACTATTCACTTACTAAGGAGCTCATGTAACCCATATACACCAGAATTTTGGTTGTCACCTTGGATAAGTAAACACAGCTACTGTGAGTTTGTGCTTGAGATAAGCCCTGGTCATAGAAGTCTCTTTTACAGTGAACAAGAGTCAGTGGAGAGATGCAGAAATGGTCAAAATCCCAAAGAAAAGAGATGGAGCGCTTGGCCCGAGTGGGATATCCATGCTAACCCCACCGCCATTAAAGCTCGGGAAACATGGAAGACATAGTGAGAGAGTGTAAATCTAGCAGGATGGGGGAGGGTGCTGTGAAATGCTATCTTCTGGGCATGACATGGCTGTCTCAAAGTCTTTTCAAATTAAGGTATTTTGGGATCCTCCACTTGGAGTTCAGAGAACCCATGGAAGAGGGGGAGGAAGAGTTGCAGAAGCAAGAGAGGTCAAGGAAACCAGGCGAACATGGCCACAGAATCAAATAAACAGGGTTCATAGGGTCTCACAAAGACTGAAGCAACAATCATGGAATATGCAGGGGTCTGTGCTAGGTCCTCTACATACATGTTATAGCTATTAGCTTTCTATTTTTGCAGGACACGTAACAGTGGGGGTGAGGGTGCCTTTGACTTTTTCATCTGCTCTTGGGACCCTTTTTCCTCCTGCGGGGGTTGCCTTGCCCAGACTTCCTTATGAGGGCTTGTGCCTAGTCTTATTGCATCTTCTGACGTCATGTTCGGTTGATATTCCTGAGAGACCTGCTCTTTTCTGAATGGAGATGGAAGAGGAGTGGATCTGGGGGAAGAGGTAGTTAAGGGAAAGAAAACTGTGGTCAGGGTGTATTGTATCAGAGAATAATAAGAATAAATAAAAAATATATATGCTGGTGTTTTAGAGTGAATACCACTATACCCTTACTAGTACAGTGTGAACATAAAATTACATGTGCTGTCAACCCAGAAATTTTATGGAACTTGTTCCCCTGCAACATCTGCTTTATTCTCATGATCTGACACTAAGAAGGCAATATCTTTGATATATGCCTGTAGTTCTTAGTATTTACCAATAGAATCAAAAAGATCAATTTTTAAATGACTACTTTGGAAATTTTTCTTGACTTAAAAGTTTTTTCTCCATCCTTTCATGCTGTTTAGGTGGCGGCTCTTTCATCTACAGTTACGTTTTCCTCCTTTGCCATATTTTAATTTTATGACTCTTCACTACTACAAACATGAAATAATACTGAATATATACATTCTTTTTGCTTCCAATATTTTAAAGATTCTTTTATAATTTTTTTGAATTCTAATTCCTGGAAGAGAATGAAGAATGCCTGAATCATATTTGAGCTGCAATTCTACATTCTTTATATTAGTCATAAAATGCCTATCTGATGTAATTTGGGGGTGATAACATTATAAAATGCATATCAGAATTCCCCATGGCAAACATTAGATAAAGGCAGTTCCTTTCTCCTGGGAAACTTTAGGTGCTTTTATCAATTTTTATGTCTATTGAAGAAGAAATATTGTGTTTGGCTATACAAAAAGCAGTTTATTCAGGACCTTGTTAATAATGGACTCTCTCTCTCTCCGGACAAGCCTCTCCCAGCCCTTATGTAGGCCTGGGCTACCAACCCTAGATTGCTACGTGGGCACTGTCCATAGGTCCACGCATACGCAAGCAGCTTACAATCATCACATGATCACAGCATGATTCTGGCTTTAGCCATATATGGAGTTGTTTATCTCAGAGAGCACTCGCTTT
>LOEQ01000052.1:1309499-1327353 GCA_001685075.1 Bramus lutescens | reverse complement strand
TGTGTGTGTGTGTGTGTGTGTGTGTGTGTGTGTGTGGAGGGGGGTTCCTGCACTACACAACTGAGGTTGGACTTCTCTTCCTGTTTTGTGAGTTTGCCCCTTATAATAAAGCAAATAGAATTGATTTATCTCGGAGCTAGCCTGGAATTCATTGACCCATGTCCTTCAACAGAACTCATTGACTCCCTTTGGTTTTCTCTTAACTTTGAGTAACAGAGTCAGTTCTATTGTAGTAATGCCGGTCATGCCATTTAGGGAGGGTGCTGAACTCAAAACAATATCCCGGCCAGAGCCTATCATGTTCCACTGTTTGCTTATTTGCTCAGTCATATCCACAGTAATCAGCAACTCATGTTACACCCTGTGTCTTGAGACTGTCCACATTAGCTTAACCCACTGGGGAAAGACAATGAGCAATGCCCTGTTCATCTGAAGACAACCTGTATGCTTCCACCAACAGAGGGGAAGATGAACATTTTGGGGAGAGAACCAAAACAAGCCACAGTTATTATTTTCTTGGTCCCTGCAAAGCCTTGGCCCGGACTTTTACCTTTTGGTATATTAAGAGCGTTTATAAAAATCTTCGTCTGAGAGACTGTGAGGGAATGTGAAGCCTCTTTTATGAGTTTAAAACTCTAGAACTAATTCTGAGTGACTATTAAGAGATTTGAAAACATCTCAGAGCCAAGTTAGTGATTTGGGGCAGACCAAAAGGGAGAATATATATAAGAAATGGTTATATTCCGTTGAAGAGAAGGGAAGGAATGTGAAAGCTGAGGATATGGATTCTTGACAACATCTAAACTTTCTGTTAATAACTGACTGTGATGTACTTTGCAAATTCTCATTTGAAAAGAAACACCATGATTGATATAGCCATTTCTATTTGGAACCGATTGTTAGTTCCACCACACTGGACGGTTCACAAGACAGAAGGGCCGTTTATAAACACTGATTCTTGAGAAACATGCATGAATTTTGTGTATTTTGTGTAATTTCTATATGATAGCTCAACAATCAGAAAATAAGGAGCCAATTAGAACCAGGTTGAATTCATTAAACAATTTACTAAATAGGCTAAATAAATTATAAATCAAGAAAACCAAGTAGATTTTCTTTGTTTTGCCAGCAATTGTTAGAAATGTAACAGAGGCAATTTCACAAAATGCCATGTAGCTGCTAATGCATGAATTGGTTTCATTTAATTTTTAAGAACATTACTATGAAAATGAGCTGGCGAGATTCTCAGCAGGTAAAGGCATTTGACACTGAGCCTTAAGACCAGAGTTTAATCCTGGAAATCCATTTAGTCAAGAAGGGAACCAGCTCCACGTCTGACTGCAATATGTAAATGTGACAAGTTCATTCACACACACACAATAAAGAGATGAAGATTTTTATGAACACTCTTAACATACCAAAAAGTAAAAGTATGGGCCAAGCATTTGCAGGAACCAAGAAAATAATACTAAGAACTGTGCTGATTAAATGGCCATTATAAAGCATACAGAAGTCATGCATGCATGCTGTATTATTTATCTTTTGATGGAGGAGTAAAGTGGTAATAATGTATTTCCTAACTAGAAACCATAAAAATTTAGACTAAAACATTTTAAAATTAAAGATTGAAAATTATTATTTAAAACACACTGGTTTTGATGTCTACTACCACAAAACAATAACATGCTAAAATAACATAGGATTAAAAAATAGTTATAAACAAAATGGAAATTATAGCAAAATTTATTTCTTTTGCAAAAAAATGAAAAAGGAAGAGAATGAATAGGACATGAGAAGGAAGATGAAGGAAGGATAAGGAGAGAGCATCGAGAAAGGAGTCGAAAAATAGGTACTAGAAAACAATGTGAGAATATCATGCAACATATGTAGTTATGGTAACAAAAACCAGTTAAAGACAAAAACGGTCCCACTGAATATTAAAATACAGCCACACATCGTTTATCAGGGCTGCACTAACACTATAACAAAAAAGTTTAAACATTTAGGCAAGAAAAATGTTTCTCAAACAAAAGGAATATACAAAAAAAGGAATATACAAATAAAATGTCAGTATCTTAGAGATACAGATGCAGGAATAATTAAGTAGATGAAAGATTAATGTCCAAAAGAACTTTTAAAAAGGCAATAATATGGTTTTGAGGTACAAACTTCTATTCTCAGTTCCCCGGGAAGCTAGGGCAGAAGGATCTCAAGTTGAAGAGCTGTTTAGACCACAGAGTGTGTTCAAGGCTAGCCTAGACAACTTAACGTAGAAAAGCAAGAGGGCTAGAGACAAAACTTAGTGGTGGAGCATTGTTTATTATATATAAGGACCTCTGTTCAAATCTGTGTACAGAAGGAAAAGAAGGGGAGGATGGGAATAGGGAGGGAGGGAGGGAAGGCGGGAGGGAAGAAGGGGAAGGAGGGAGAGAGGGAGGGAATGAAGGAGGAACAGACAAGCATAACTTAGCATAAATCATTTGCACTGAATAAGTAAAACAAACAGCACTGAACTAAGATTATTTAGAAATATAAAGTCTAATATATTTAAACTGCACCAATGGCTTCTATGCTTAATGTGTGCTACTTAGAGTTAGTTTGGGAGGCATGTTTTCACAATTATGATAAAGTAGTCATACTCTATTTATTAATCTGAACATGTGGTTTCTCTGTATAAGATACTTCATTTAATTCCCGACAGTCTTTGAGTTCTCCTAAAGGGCAACCTTGGAATTAACCCCTTGGTGTCTAGACATTGCACGTAACAACTATGAGGAAGAACTTCTGACGAGGGTGGTAACACTGATGACAGCGGCTGATGTGTGGCTGAAAGTGCACATAGTCCTTTAAAACATCCCATTTCTGTATCATTATGAACATGAGGAATAGGTGATAACACTATCTGAGAGAAGTTAACTGTAGGGATCTTTAAAGAGCAAGGTCCTTAAAGACGATGGGGGGAGAAGCAGAGAGAAATTGCTAAATGGAACCACTTGGTGAAGCATGCGACAGGAATCAGGCTGTGCTGGAGGCACAGCTGCAGCTGTGGCTACTCCCACATCTCCATCTCTGTAGTTGATGCCTCAGGGAGTCTCGACTCATATTACTGAGAGACATCAGTCTTGAAGGTTGATTCACTTATTGCCTTATCATTTTTCTTCTGAAATTATTAAGCTCTTCATTCATGGCACTGGTAGAAAAAAATATCTAGCCTGAAAAGATATTATTCATAATAATAATGTGATCATTTTTGTGAATGAATTAAATACTTTGATTTCTATTGAATATGATGGCAGATAAATGATCCTTGTTCTTTTGTGTTAATTAACTAACAATAAACTTTCATGATATATGACAAAAGCCCCCACTTTATATGTTTTCCCCCTAATACTTAACATCATGAGAACAGAATAAACTGCATCAGAGAAACCAGGATATTTTTCTAGACCAAGAGAATGAAGCAATGGGTGTAGTCACTGTTTTAAAGACAGAAAGAATATTGAGTTTATCTAATTGAATGCCTTTATTTTAGTACTAAGAGACTCTTTGAGACCTCAGGGGACTCTGAAAATCGCCCAGCTGTTTGCCTATAGAAAGAAAGGAAGCCATGGTCTTTAGCACATTCTTCTTGTTCCTCTGCTTTCTATACTTTCTTGTCTATCGCATCCTGTATTGAACTGGGAATTGATTCCACAGAAACAGAACTAGTGTGATGAGCAGCGTATGTGTAACTATGGAAAGAGATTCAGTGGAAGATGGTGTGGGAAGTCCTTCTGTATATGTGTTTCTTTTATTGGTTAAAAAAGAAGCTGCTTTCAGCCAATGGCTTAGCGGAATATGGCCAGGCTGGGAGATATATATTATAAAGAGAGAGTAAGCAGAGTCAGGGAAATACCATGTAGCTGCCTTCAGGAGACAGATGCCTCTGATGGAGGCCACAGAAACTTTGTCATTAGGCCACGACCTTGTGGTGATGCACAGATTAGCGGAGATGGGTTAGTTTAGGATATAAGAACTAGCTAAAAATATGCTTAAGCTATTGGCCAAACAGTATTGGGAATAGTATAGTTTCTGTATGATTATTTCGAGTCAGGAAATGAACTAGCAGTGTCTACCAACAGTAAGATGGTTGCTCACATGATTGTGGAGGCTGGTAGGACTATTTCCTGAGTTGTGAGCTCACATATCTGAGTGTATAAAGTCCAGCAACATCTGCTGGGGAATCGGTCTTCTGAATATAAGTTGTTTTTATATGTGCTTTCTTCCTCCATCCTCCTTCCTTCCCCCTTCCTCTTTCCCTCCTTCTTCTGTCCTCCTTCCTCCTTTTCTTTTTTCCTTTCTTTCTACACATTCAAGTGAAGGAAAGTTGATACATCCCATTACTTTATAGTAAGAAATTGGTCTTGTTCCGTTTCATTAAAATGTTAATCTCATTCAGAACCAGCTTCTAAATCAGTGATTCTCAACCTATGGGTCATGACCCCCTTGGGGTCACATATCAGATATCTATATTACAATTCATAACAGTAGCAAAATTACAGTTATGAAGTAGCAACGAAATAATTTTATGGTGTGGGGGAGTCACCCCAGCATGAGGAACTATTTAAAGGTCACATGGCATTAGGAAGGTTGAGAACCACTGGTCCAAGTTAATGTACTGAATTATTATACAATTCTTCCAACAAATCTCCTTTGTAATATTTTGTCATTGATCCTGACTAAGTAAGGGGATTGAAAAAGCAAGAAAAATCTATTTTCTTTTATTGTTCATTTCACCCTTGTTTTCTTTCCTTGTAAGAGCTAGGTTAGAGATAAAGGGAAGCAGTGGGGAGCATTCCAGGAGAGATTCGGAAGAGGATAATGCAAGGCAAGTGTGGAAACTGGAGGGAAAAAAATCACCATAAGGCTTGAAAAGAAGAAACATGTAAAAAAATATATAGATGCTTGCATAGCCACACTACAGCAAATCTGCATAAATTATATAAATTCTCACATTTCTCAGGTCCAGACTTAACTGTATTCAAAGCCACAACTGTCCTGTATTCATGCAGCCGCTGAGATGGCCAAACGTGGTAGAACTATAGTGATCAAATGGAAAGATGTTTGAACTTCAGCCGTTTCAGGCGGTGCCCCACAGGCGAGCAAAATGCAGGTGCTGAACTGGATGCAGCAAAGGTCACAGAAAGCTAAGCGTGTGAATGCAGGTACAGAAGATGCATTCAAGAAGGAAGGGAGAGCCACCCAGAATTCCCAAGACAAACAAATCTACTTTAAGAAGTCACATAGGAAGCTTCTACTTGGTCTCGAACTGTGTAGGTCATGGATGAACTTCCATAACTAAATGCCACCTGTATAAGTCTGAGATTAGTGACTATAGAATTACAAAAATGCAAGAATTACTATATATTATCTTTCATTTATGCACCTGGTGCTATTGGCTTTCTGTTTAGTATTCCAAAGTGTTAAGTTTACTTACAATACATTTCAAGGACACTGCTTTATTGTAAAATAGCTTGAATATGAAACTAGTCTTTTTAGGGGCACCATCTGTTGTTCATGACACTTTAAATGAAGGAGATTTCAGTTGCTAAATATTCCAGAGAAACATATGAAGAGAACTCAAAGATTTAGGTTTTCTAAGAAAATACAGTATCCCTAAGCATAAAATGAACCCCTTTCTTCAAAGTGTTTGCACTAACCAAAAAAGGCATTTAATTATATTTGGTATACATAGACTTTTTCCTAGAAAAGCAAAATAATGTATACATTGGATCAATCTTTCTTTAAATCAAGTAAATATATATAACATATAATATAAATATAAAATATACATATAAATCTGTGTAACATACATAATGATGAAAGGCAGTGAGATTTTATTTATAATCATGCAAGGACAGAAATAAATGGAGGTCATGCATTTTGCCCTAAATCAAGTGGTCTTGAAGAAGCCAAATAGATCTCAGGCCCCTATCCCAAGATGTAAATGTAAGTTAGTCATCCCAATGACACTGTTGAGCACTGGAGAAAAAAATGATCTAATGCCACTTCCTGGGTTAATCTTACTTCCCTAACTGTAGCGTCTCCTTTTTGAAAATGACATGCTAAAATTTCTCATAAGAATAATTAATGAATAATATTTAGGATTTCAAAGCTCTTTCAAATAAGAAGCTATCACATAAATGTTTAGACAGAAGACCACCTAGTAGCAATGTTTTGAGCAGTGTGGACAAAGACTTTCAAAAGCACCGAGTTAAACTATGAATAAAGAAGTGGAGTTGCCATCTTTTGTAAGCTATGCTAACCTCTAATAACCCATACTGTCAATAAACCAGTAAAACTGCAGCATTGTAGACGCATCAGGGTCAGGAGGCATTAGTGTGGGTTGTCATTTTGTGCTCTGCATTATACACTACATATCACTGTAAGATGATATGCTGTGTTCAATATTTTATATGACTGAAGGATGATGCTAGACTCAAATTTATTGCCACATACTTGAAACTAAATCATATATAACACCTGAAATACTGTTTTCAAGTTATCAGCTAGCATAACCGATGGGAAGATTTTTATATAAAAATTCATTTTAGTCTCATTTTTTATTTGCTACCTTATTGCTTTATAACCACCTAAAATATTTTATACTTGGAAAAATTTGACATCTTCATATAGAATCTAATTCAGTTGGACTTGAATAAGTAAAAAAGAAAACCAACACTTTCTCCCACTTTGAAAGTAATTTAAGGATTTTAGTTTGGGGTTTTAGCTTGAAGTTCTTATTTGGGGAAGAAATATTTTTCTTGGGACAGAATTCAGTGCTGCCTTGTTACAAAGAATTTTCAGTACGGATGAGAAAAAAACAAGGTAGAAATAATTTATTTATTTATCAATTACTGAGTTCTTGTAAATGCCAGCTTATCCTGAACCTCAGGTAAAATACTATTTAATTGTCCTAAATGTTCATACAGTGACTATGTCTACACTGAAACTCCAAAATAATCATATATCCTAAGGTTTGAAACTACTTCACTCAGTAAAAATCAACAGTGTTTTCTATGGTGTTATGCCATTAAGAGCATGCTGAAGTCAATAGGCCAAGACTTTTCTAACCGAATAGAAAGAAGAAAAGCTGCCAATTTGGGGGGAAACACTATGAATGATTCAACAAGTACCTACCCTTTTAAAATAAAAATATTAACTGGCAAGTTATTGAAGACAGATTTCCTCTCAAAAGATTATTTTTGTTCTTTTCTCTTCTGGAATTTAAACTGGAATTCTGCCATCCTAATAAACAATGAAATGAAGGGAAGTCAGACTTCTAAGTATAGAAAGACCATCTTATTGATCTTACCACAGTTTCAATGTGATGTATAATGTGCAACCCACTCTGCCCTGTGATATGGAGCTCACTAAATACCACAGCGACTAATTTTTGTTTTGTTTCTTTAAGATAGGGTCTTTTTATTTAGCCTATGCTGGTCTTGAACTCCCAATCTTCCTGTCTCTGTCTCTCAGGCACTAAGAATAACACGCATATACCAGCTCTATGTCCAGCCATTTCTCATTATGTCCCCCATGATCATTCAGACACAGTGATTGCTTTGTTTAGCCAAAAGAATTGTGCACAATTATTATGTACAATGTATGCTTGGTCCATGTGATAATGTATTTTGACATCTAAAACTTCATGGCCATTGTAGAACATGATTAATGAAACATCATAAGGCTTTATAATAATAACTTACACATGGTTCCTTAATGGGCATTTACCAAGAAATAACTTCTAAAGCCACTGTCTGTAAGGTGATCTCTCAAGTAGATATAAATCATAAAGGAAGATGATTCAGACAGCACAGGAGTCAGGCATTTGTATCTGTCTCACTGAGGTGAAGGAAAAGTCCATGTAATTCCAGGTAAATTAATTGGTCTCTAATCTTCATCCCCGCTGCCATAAAATAAAACTGATGATGCTTGCCAAGGACCACAGGAGTGCCGGAATATGAATAAATTGCCTTGTCCATCAATACACTAAGAGTCAAACAAAATATTCCACTTGAATTGCATTAAGATGACCTAATTTTCTTATATCGATTTTATATTTGTTTGAAATTACTCTATAGGAAAAAAGAGGTCTCTAGTAAAATGGATAAAACAAAGTCTTTAATAAGTTTACCAACTCAGTAAGAGTGCAGAGGACACACAATCTTAGAGAATGCAGTAGAGTTAAATAAAGGCAAATAAGCCTTTAAGCCTGCCACACAGCAATGATTTTTTAGAATGCTAATGGCTTGCTTGGAAAGAATAAAGTGAGAGTAATTGTATAGAAGAAAGGCCATGAGTAAATCATGAGTAAGGGAAATTAAATGTTATCAGGGGCACAACGTGTTAAATTTAGCTATAGTGACATTAACATTCAAAAATTAAATCAAATCAATTACTTAAATAACATAGAAAGATAACATCTCAGGAAAGAAAGTACAGTATCATTGCAATTTCAAGATCTATGAGATTTTTCAAGAAAGTTCCTCCTGTCATGAACAGATTTATTGAACAGTTTTACAGCTATTGTTTGTTGTCATATATAATAAATCATCTTCCAAATCATGTCCAAGCCCTTCCTGAATTTATCTCAAGTTTTAGCTAGCGGTGCCTATTGTGTGTCTGGCTCACAACTAAACTCCACTTTGAAATATTAAGAAATCTCTTTACACGATTCATCATTTTAGCATTGACGTATATTCATTGATATATGTCATATAGTATGATTCCTCACAGAGTCTTGCAAGCAAAACACCAATTTGAACTTATCTAAAAATTCTTGGATTTCCAAAATAATGTAAAAACAAGAATAGGAGGGAAAGATACCCTTGCTTTCATATAACATGATTTATAGCTGCACTCCTAGGAAAGCGGTCACCTTTGGAACAAAATATAGCACTCAGGAAAGGGTGGCGCAGCTTAGGCTAAAGTCTGTCCTAGGTGGTACATGTTTGGAAATATCATTCGAATTCAATGTGTTAAGTGATAGTCATTCTAAGGAAGCAAAGTATTCATGCAGAATTTGGATATAAGGAATTCTAGATATCTTTTCAAATAGCCTATTGGGCTCTTTGGTGCTATTATGTCTTTACATACTAATTGTAAAGGGCTTTGTACAGTGCCTTGGCAGGGTTCTTTAAACGTTAGTTTTTACAGTCAGGACCCCATCTCCCTCTCCAGAGGTTCCAGCTTCTGCCCGTGAGGGAGGAACAACTGTTCTTTAGAAATCTTGAAAATATACTTTGCTCTCTTGACTTCTTTTCTCGGAAAAAAAGAATGACTTATCTGAGTGATAAAAGTTCAAACACAGCTACCCTGGGTGATGGCTCAAGAGGAAACATGGCTTGCCCAGCAAATGTAACGACTTGAGTTCAGTCCCCGAGACCCACGTAAGCACAGGTATGCAGAGAGAACCAACTCCACAGAGTTGTTCTCTGGCTCCACAGGTATGTGGTATGCTCACTCCCAAAGCCCACATGAGATTATCCACCATGACTTGTCTTTTGGAGGCCACACTGGAAAGCAGTAAACACCTCACTGATTGTACTGGCTGTGACCAGTTTAATGGCAGTCTTTAAGTTGCCTTTCAGACCCTTGTACGACTGTAGCAAATACTTGTTGTGTGGCAGGTCTCAGGAAATCCGAATGTGGTGGCAGGTCTATCATTCAGCATTATCAGAAAAAAAAATATTGATTCTGTGATTTGTGCCTGTTTTTCTTTTTCATATTTTTATTAAAATATTTACTTTTCATTTTATTTATCAACCCCAGTTCCCCCTCCCTCCTCTTCTCACACTCCCAACCCCCATCCACTCCTCAGAGAGGGTAAGCCCTTCAACAGGGTCTGACATATCAACTTGAGGCAGGACCAAAACCCCCCACCCCATCAAGGGTGAGCAAGGTATCCCACCATAGGGAATGGGCTCCAAAAAGTCAGTTCATGCACCTGGGGATAGGTCCTGGTGCCACTTCCGGCCCTCCAAACACACACATATCAAGCCACATAACTGTCACCCACATTCAGATAGTCCAGTTTGGTCCCAGGCAGGTTTCCCAACTGTCAGTCCATAGTCTGTGAGCTCCTACTAGTTCGGGTCACCTGTCTCTGTAGTTTTCCCCATCATGCTCTTGGCCCAGCTTGTTCCTATGATCCCTCCCTCCTCCCTCTCTTCAACTGATCTCCAGGAGTTTGGTCTGGTACTTGGCAGTGGGTCACTGTCATAACCTATTCTTATAATAAATTTAAATCAAGAGAGAGTGAAGTAGAATCAATCATCAAACCTTTGTTTTCTAAAACATCTTTCTGATCACCAGAGTTAGCAGCTGTTATCGTTTCTGCCATAATAAACAGATTTTCATGGGTGGCTCAGCATGCTGCAGAGTGCCACGACAATTTCAAATGCCCTGTTGGAGGGTGCATTATATAGGATATGAGGTAGAAAGTAAGGAGATATAGGAGCCTTTATTATCAAAGTTGATAGAAGTCAAACAAGCCCACCAAAGCAGACACAAAAAGCAAGAATCAACTATTTAACATAAAATTACAAAGAGAGGGATTTGGAAGGGGAAAAAGACCCTCTTACATCTGCATCTTTCTGGAAATCCACGTAAAGCGGATAAAATGGCATCTGACTTCCAATCCTCGTGAAGGGAGAAGCCTAGTCACTCTGTTAGAACAGCGAGAAAAGATTTAATTGTGTAGTGAAAGCTACTTACTGCCAAAAGTATTTAAAAGTTTTTAATGTAGTAGTAAAGTAAAATTAGTACATTACTAGAATTTATTGAGAATTGGATAAATAATGCTCTGCGATAAAATCTGATTCTCACCTAATGTCATACATCATTGTGGTATGACAGTATAGGAATGTGTAGCCTAATTGGTCACAACTTCCAAATTGACCAGTAATTTAACCCCCTCACATATTCCTTTTATTTCAAGACAATTACGTTTCTTAATCACTGGTTAAGTTTGCCTAAATTGATCCATTAACTCCTCAGGATGCAGTAAGGCACTGTTGTTGCTTAAATATGAAACGTCCCCGTAGGAGGTTCACACACTGAAATCTTGGTTCCTGGCTAATAGCGTGGCTTTGGGAGATGCCAGAGACTGTAGTGGGACGTGGCTGGAGGAAGCACTTTGCTGAGATTTGCGCTCTTGAGTGCTGCGTCTTGTGCTGCCTCCTCCTCTCTCCATTCTACTCTCTGCTATGAAGGGAACACCCTCTGCCTCACGCTCCTGGATTCATGGATCCAGAACCAACACGGCCTAGGACTGATGCCTGGGTCCTCTGCGGCCATAAGTCACAACAGACATTTTCCTCACTTAGGTTTTTCTCTCCAGTCCTAGTGATGAAAAGGCAGATAACTTTCACATGAGACTTCTTTCTAACAGGATTTGGGGATGTATAAACTTTATACCTTAAATCTGTTTTTCTGATTCTAGAAAACAGAAGCTTAATGCGAGAGAAAGAGAAGGAAGGAAGGACAAATCAAGGAAACCCTCGATCTACTTGTCAAGCCTGAGAACACTGACAAAAATGTGAAGAGCCACCACTCTATCATAAATACCTTCAGTATTTATGTAAGATATCATACAGTAAGAACTGTCGCTGCCTGGTGAGCAGACAATGGGACACACCTAGGTTTCAGCCCTCACATTCTCTCTCTATCACGATAAAAGCTGCAGAGAGAGATGAACTGCAGCTGTTTCTCTTGGACTGAAAATAAATAAATAGACCGGTTGCCTGAACTCCTCTCTGAATGGCTGACTGAAAGCAGATCAGAGGCCATTTAAGACCATCTTTGATGCTTTAATTGGAAGAACAAGAATTAAATCAAAGCCATTTCCGTTGGACATTGATTCTCATGAAAATTCTGTAGCGTGGTATTTCTGGTTGGAGATGCATTGTTGAGAATGAGAGACAATGGGCTCCTCCCTCAAAATTCCTTTTGATCCTCAAACTGCCTTCATGTTCTCCAACGACCAAGAGGGACAAGTTGATAAAGATAAATAAATATATATATATATATATATAATATCTCACACCCATGTCTTCAATATTACTCAGTATGGAGTCTATAATTCTGGCCTTGTGCTTCTCACATTGCTCACCCAACCAGTCACAAAGTGAAAAATGAAGTAAATTTATGCAATTTTTAATGTTTGCAGGTTAACATTTAAAGCATGTGGCTACTATGGTAATAACTTAAAATAGTAACAAAGATAGCAAAGAATTTCAAATTAATAAATGTCCCTAAACTGTAGATAAGAATTTTAAAGGTTCCTATTTATAGACCATAAGGGAACTGTCACATAGGATTACACTAGAGAATGCTTTTATTTGAATAAAAATTTGGAAAGTAACATGATGAAAAATTAATACAGTGAAAGTAAGCTTAAATATGATATTATTTTTCCTCACAAGGTAAAGCAAAGTACAGATCCCTCAGAATTAGTTAGGGATTGGTTCTGGGATTTCTCGAGGGTGCCAAAAGAGAAAGTTGTTTATTTCTCATATAAAATAGCGCAGCATTTGCATATAACCTATGCACATCCTCCTGCATATTGAAAATTATCTCTAGACTGTTTATAATACCTAATACAATGGAAACGTTATGTAGATAGTTTACTGTTTTATTTAGGAAATGGCAAAAAATGACACGAAATGTGTTTGTTCAGGACTGATGCAAGTCTTACCCATTTTCCAAACTTTTTAATTGTACCTAACAGTGCAGAGACACAGGATACAATGCAGAGTTTTGACCACATGTGCACTGCATGATGATCCAACCAGGATGACTACAATACCCATCACCTTAAACACAGATCACTCTCTTTTTTAAGAGAGAAAAATTGAAAATACTTTTTCATACAATAGATTTTATTACAGTTTCCCCTCCCCCAAGTCCTCCCAGATCCTCCCCGCTTCCCCACCCACCCAATTCCACACCCTTTCTTTCATCCTCTCATTGGAATAAAAAGTTAAAGTGATAATTGTGAGGAGGAGGAGGAGGAGGAGGAGGAGGAATAGAAGAAATAAAAACAAACAAACTATAACAGGGAAAAGAAAAATCACAAGAAACACGTACAGACGCTGAGACAGAGATATTGACAAACACAAAAAACTCATAAAAATAAAACCACACATATAAGCAAAACATCTGTAAGGTTAAAAGCAATACCCAAAGTATGTGAGTCATAAAAGCTTCCAAAACTGCCACCACGTTCATTTTGTGCTGACCATTTGAGCACGCAGCCTGCTCTTAAGGGCGGTTTACATACCCGGTGAAAGAGTCTATTGGAGATAGCTTCTAGGGTAGGGATATGAGGCTGTGTTCACGTCCCTTCGCAGCACTGGGACCCCATCTGTCCCAGACCTGTGCGTGCTCCCATGGTGTCTATGAGTTCATATCTGCATCAGTTCTGTGGTGTCTAGAAGGCCTTGTTTCCTTGGTGCCTTCCATTCCCATTGGTTCTTACAATCTTTCTCTCTCCTCTCCCATAGAGTTCCCTATGTCGATAATAGCTGTGACCCTAACAACAAAGGCAGCCTTAGAGCTCAGGGCCAGACAGGATACAACCATTGTGCTAGAAATGGCCTTTATTGATTGATCTCTGTGCTCTGGACATGAGGATACCTGTGGACTGGATGGTCAGAAGGTGAACATCACTCAGACAGCATCTATGCTTGGTCCCTATGCTCCATGAACCTGATGACCAGTGACGAAGGCATCTATTACATCATCTATCAGTTTTAATTTATTTACTTATTTTACATCCTGACCATAATTTCCCCTCCCTCCTCTCCTCCCGGTTGTTCCCCACACCTCCCTCTGCCTCCCCCCATATACTTCTTTTCATTCAGAAAAGGGCAGGCCCCCCATGGATATTAACAAAACATGGCCTATCAAGTTGCAGTATCCCCTTGTATTAAAGCTGGGCAAGGCAATCCAGGTTGAGAAATAGTGGTCTCAAGAACCAGCCAAAGAGTTAGGCACAGACCCTACTCCCACTGTTAGGAGTCCCACAAGAAAACCAAACTACACAACTGTCACATATACATAGAGGGCCTATGTCAGTCCCATGCATGAATTCAATGGCAGTGAATGGACACACACCTTCGGAGCACAGCCCTGGACTCTTAGTATGTTCAATGCCAGAAAAAGTTTAGGAGTCACACAGCCGACTTCATAGTCTCCTCCCATTTGCCTGAAAATCCTATAGAATCACATTTTCACCTTGTACTTCCATAGAATGTGACATCTCTGACTCTGTGGTTCAATGAAATTTTCCATTTTACTTGTCTTGTAAAAGCTAATGTGAGTTGTTATCTGTTTGCTTGATATTGCTAAAGCAAAATACGTGCAATCAGATTACTTAAAATGAGCAGAAATTTATTCAGCTCATAGCTCTAGAGACTGGGAATTCTGAGAGCCTTGTATTACCTTCTTTTCGCAGTGGAAGAGGGTCATCTTACTAAACCACAGCACGGTGAGGATTTCCACAGTATAAGATAGTGCAGCTGTGAGCCAGGTGTGGCGGCGCATGCCTTTAACCCCAACACACAGGAGGCAGAGGCAGGTGGATCTCTGTGAGTTCAAGATCAGCCTGGTAAACAAAGTGAGTTCCAGGAAAGCCAGGGCTGTTACACTGAGAAATCCTATCTCAAAAACCAAAATGAAACAAGCGATAAGAACAAAAATACAGGGCAAACTGCTAGCTTTCATACTCCTGTTTCTTCTGGTAGTTAATGAACTTTTATTCTGAAAAGAAGCTTCTAATTTAAATAACAGCAAACGAAGAGTGAGTAAAGAAACTGCCTATTGCCACAGATGTATGTGACCTTCACCATATATAACATAGGAGGCATTTCAATTTCTGACCTTAGTCTGGGAATTTCAAGTGATTATCCATTTAATACAATACTTCTGGGTTACTAGCAATATAAACACATGCATAATGTGTGTGTGTGTGTGTGTGTGTGTGTGTGTGTATTTGAAAATAAAAAAGTTGCTTGTTGAAAGAAAACTCCCATAGCAGACAAAGGGAGGAAGAGCAGGAAATTAAGAAATTATATAGAACAGTCTTTAAGTTGCAGTTGACTAATAGACTCATTTTCATATCTTCACAATATACAACACACAGGCACTGCCAGAGTCGGCTCAGATTGTTTGAAAGCCCAGATCCTTTCATTTCCTATATTAGCACATGGAAGTTATTTATGTTAATATGAAAAGAAGCTAATGCTTTTCCACAGAAGCAAGTGCACACTGAGAAAGCCAAGAGAAGAAACAAAGAATGGAGTAGAGCTTTCCCAGCTCTTCCATGTGAAAAGGCAAGAAACCGTCTTCACACCCATGAATGGATTTCCTTAAAAATCCCAGTGCCATTGAGTGTGGTAAAGTACAGCTGAGATTCAGGCAGAAGAATGGAAAGTTCCAGGCCCACTTGGAATACAAAGCTGGGCCTTACATTAAAATTTTTAAAATATAGTTTAAAAAAACAATAGAAGGTTCCAGGTGTGGTGGTGCATGCCTTTAATCCCAGCTAGCAGAGGAAGGGGAGTGAGGCGGAACTCTGTGAGTTCAAGGCTAGCCTGGTCTAAATAGTGAGTTATAAGTCAGAAAGAGCTACATAACAAGAACCTATCTCAAAAGAATAAATAAAAAAGCAAATAACCAAAAAGAATGAAGGAAGGGGGAGGGGAGAAAAAACAACCAAAGAGAAATTGGATGAAAAGATTCTCCCTCCATTTAGAGGCAGAACACCCTTCTCCTGGAGGAGCTGCACTGGTGAATTGACTAGCAAATGCTTGTCCAGCAACTCTAAGACAAGGTGCAATGAAGCAGAGGGGTCTGAGTTCTGACTCAGCTTTTTCATAATATCCTTAATCAGCTGTAGCTTCTTGTCAACGATATCAGCTTTCTCTAGGTGAAGTGACATTATACTTGTAGGTCACAGGGCACAGGCAGGTTTTGGTTGGAGAACTGTCCACCATACTTGGTCATGGCCTTCCTGTAGGCAGCTGGCCAGGTTCTCATATTACTTGGTCTGGGCCGCTTCCTGGATCAGTTGGCACAGTGGAGGACTACAAGGAAGCATCAGGGTTAGTGCCAGTCAGGAATCCCATGTCTGGATAGCATTATTCCTCTATTGAGACAAGTATCATATGATAAAGCCCATCAGCCCTTGCATGGAGTTTAACCTCATCTAATCTTAACAATCCAATGGCCTAATTTAGTCTCTCCCGAAGTCTCCAAGACTGTGTACTGTCAATATACGAACTTGGAAGTAAGTTATTGATGCATGAAACTCGGGAAGTACATTCAAAACATGGCATGGGTCCAAGTTAAAAAGAGGGGCAGGGTAAAAACAAACACAAAGATTTGTGCTGATTACTATTTCAGAAAAAAAGATAAAGAAGTGTATGTTTCTAGAAATGAAATAACTCTTAGCTGGCCCAAATAGTCTTAAGATCCCTTACAGTCTTAAAAGCAAAAAACTAGAGAGCTAAGAATCCAATCACTTCAAGCTACAAGACATAGAAAAATTTTTTTGAAAAATAAATCATTAGCGATGCTTCTGAAAGTGTGAGTTAAAAATAATTATGCCTGAAATTTGTTAACTAATTTTTAAATAAAACTTATGAATAAAGCATAATAATTTACACCTAAGGATTTACCCTTCAAACATTGAAGGAAAGTGTGATATTTCAAACTTTTAATGTAATATTGAATATCTTTCTCTGAAGAAATTAGATGACTTTGATTTCCCCCAGTTAGGTCTGTCTCTCCTAGCAGTGTATTGCTGGAGGGTGGTAAGGCAGTGTCTCAGAATGTGGGGGGACCACCTGGCTCAGAACCATCTCGGTGTCTAAAACACACAGCTCTTAAGCCCCTTCCCAAACCAGGGAAGCAGACTTTCTAGAGATGGGAGCCTGGGGACTTTGCATTTAAAAACAAAAAGTCCCCAATATTCTTAAATCATAACCTGGAGAACTAAAGTGCTTAAGCAGTATAATTAAAATGTGAAAAGCACTGTTTTGTAAATACAAACTTAATAGGATCTTTTCTCTGAATTCATAAATATTAGTATCCACAGAAAATCAACTTAGCATAATAATTAGGGGCCTTGGACTAAACCTCAACAAACGCCTGGTTCCCTAGGCCACTGTTTCCCCATCTGAATGATATCAGCAAATTATTTAAATTTGCTGTGATAAATAGGATATACGGTAATCCCCCTTTCCTCCCTCAGAGGCATAGCATGAGGTTAATTAAATAACAGCCACAAAATACTTGGGGCTCCTTAGAGAAAGATATTATATAAGACACAATGTTATATATGCGGCTTTTTTTCTCTCTCTCAGCGATGAAAATGAGGCTAATTGTTCGTGAGCTCTGGGCCTGCAGCAGAGGAAACAACCATGACATGGATTTCACAAGCATTAAATTCACAAGGACAGCATTTTGTCACATTGGGTCTAGGGCTGAGGGAATGCTATTCTTCTGTTCTTTGCACAAAGACCACTGCCACCTTGTGGGAAATCACCAATGTCCTCGTGGGGCTTCTGTCTCATTCGTGTGAAATGGGGACAAGATAATTGGGTTTTCTGCTATCAAATCGAAGATTTGTGGCTTGTGTATTCTTGGTCATCCTGAAGCATGCTAACTTGTGGCACATAAAGGCTAAGTGAGACCACATGAAGGTCGCAGGAGGGTCAGGTAGTTCTAATCGAAGGAAACCTTGTATAAACAGGCCATGTCTCCGGGGCTTTCAACCAGACAAGGCCTTCAAACAGGGCTTGCCAAA